>CAKNYM010026883.1:0-11257 GCA_932195095.1 Andricus curvator | reverse complement strand
TGTTCCACAACAACAAGTGACAGGTAGTATTTTTACCCTGTCACAAGCTGTCATGTTCGTCAGCTCTATTTCAGGGTTATTGCTTGCTCTTGCTTTCTCCAGTTGGAACCACGCAGTGTCCAAATTACTTCTATTAGTTTTTCCCCAAACATCTGACCAATAGTTAGTCATGTCTTCCAATTGAGGGACCTCGGTGTCTTGTTGGTTATTTTGCTTTACACTCAGTTCACGATAGAACCTTCTTTCATCTGCCTGAAAGGTTCGATTTTGTTGCCTTCTTGCACTACTTTTCGTGTACCGATGCAGTCTAGCAGTAGGAACATCAAGTGTCTGCCGCTGGAAGTCTATAATCTCATCCAATATTGCTGGTGTCAATGTCTCGATGTATCGAGGTTGAATGATTTTAATAACATGGTGTATCAGCTTTCTGGATCGATTTTCTTTTTTATATTGAGTCAGTCGACCCAATTTGCACCTTAATTTGCTGACATCCATATCCAACCTGATCTTCCATGGTGGATCTCGCTCCTGTCTTGGGGCAAAGACAGCATTTATAGACCTAGTTCTGCGGCCCAACGTTCTAACGGTTGCCATAGCTGCACAGTATACAAGAGTTTGCACCTCTAACGCATTTTGTGTTGCGTTAAAATGCATAGGTAAAACCTTGCTGTTCAGGTGTTCTATTAGTGCACGCAGATCATTTGTGATGTTCATCTTGGGCAGTGAATGCCTTTGTGTTGGTTCTACATTATATACATATATTGAGAAGTTGTAGGCTCCGGAAGCTACGATCATGGTTCCTTAAAGCAACCAATCCCGACGCAACTGGAACGTGTACGTCATCCGCTTCTGCTCCTTCTGTCCTAGAAGGTAAGCAAGAGCGGGAAGTTTACGCTACATAACATCGGGCAACACTGTTTCTTGGAGTCAGGTCTCTAGCCGCGGATGATCTTACGCTGCAGACGGGACAACTTGGAGATGAAGGTTTCACCTCTGGATACTTTTTTAGAGCTACCAATCTTTGTAGAATGTTATGAGGAACAGTGTTGACGGACCAGATGAAGTGATACCAGAAGAAAAGACTTTTGCATCCGGTTCGCGATGGAATGAGCCTGACGCTGGCAAGCCGGAATCTTGTTGAGTTGACTAATAAATGAAGCTTTCATACCTCCAAGACAGCCGATTATGAGAACTACAAGATGGACTTTGAAGTCTTGGTAGAGCCTGCTCAGCTCGAAAAGAAGTGCTTGATATTTCGCCTATTTTTCATCCTCCTTTGCCGTGATATTACCATCGGCTGGTGCCGAGAATTCAATCACGTAAATGATCTTGTTCTTCAGATAGAAGTGCTTAAGATGGTAATATAACACTTTTAGAGCCGCATTGTGTCTCTCTATGTACCCGTAGCGTGCATATTTTGAGCATCCACTGAGAACATGTCCAAGTGTTTCTGGCTCTTGCTTGCATGCTCGGCAGTTGGTATCGCCTACAAGTATATTCATTATGCGCTCGCGGTAAACTAAGGTGTCTATAATGCCGTCTTGACAGGCAAAAAGCAATCCCTCAGTCTCCGATTTTAATCCAGAAGACTTGAGAAACATGTTGGACAGACCCATCGAGAGCTCTTCTCTACGTATAATGCCGTAGAATTTACCATGAAGGGGCTTGTCAGCATGTTCTCTTAGTAGAAGCGTATGTTCTGCTTCCTGTACACGACTTTTGAGCACCAAAGGTGTTAGTGATGCTAGGCCATGTGTAGTGTCGCTGGAATCAAATGGGAGGCCAAGCTCCTCTGCGGCCCTATCTGCGGCACGGTATAGAAACGCCGCAGCATTGACGACTTCATGTTGATGTACGAGTCGCATAAGAAAATCTGTGCTATTTAGAACTGAGCAGGCTGTAGCCAGAACCGTTCTGCGATGAAGACACTCTAAGCTCAGCAAGCCTCTACCCCCTTTATCTCGAGGGAGGTATATTCGAGGTACGGAAGATCTAGGATGATGACTTCGATGGATTGTCATAATCTTGCGTGTGCTTCGGTCAAGTTGCTTCAACTCATCGACGTTCCATTTTACTGCACCAAACGTGTAGAGCAGCATAGGAACGGCCAGTATATTGGTCGCCTGGAGCTTATTC
Source organism: Andricus curvator (assembly GCA_932195095.1). Taxonomy (NCBI): domain Eukaryota; kingdom Metazoa; phylum Arthropoda; class Insecta; order Hymenoptera; family Cynipidae; genus Andricus; species Andricus curvator. Next base: position 9,121 of record CAKNYM010026883.1, on the reverse strand, counting down.
TTTCCAGATAATTCGGAAGCCCACATTTTTCTGAGAATTTGGCGATACCTTTTTCCAAGGGCCGTTTTTAACACACGCACATCCTGGGTTTCCGCTTGCGGTATTCCAAGATATGTATATGTTTCTCCAATATCAAGATGTTGAATGGTATTTCCGCCTATGAGTTGAACATCCTGATCGTGACGCGATGATGTAGTTTCTAATCTTCCTTGGCGTAGGTGGACGCAGGCACACTTGTCCAGTCCGAAGCTCATGCCAATCGCTTTAGAGTACCTATTTACCGCCTCCACAAGGATGTTAAGGTCCTCTTTCGAGGAAGCAAAGAGTTTAAGGCCGTCCGTGTATCATAGGTGGTTGACCTTATATTCTCTTTTGTTCGGCGGGCCACATAGGTATCCACAGCTTTTGCCTCTGAGCACAATAGATAGAGGCAAGAGGGAGATGCAGAAAAGTATCGGACTTACAGAGTCTCCTTAAAAGACCCCCCTCTTATATGTGATATAGCTTGTAGTCACTTCTCTTTTGTCAGATGTTATGACAAATCTTGTCCGCCACAAGAGCATAAGCTCTTTTATGCATCTCACTATTTTTGGATGCACCTCCATGCACTCAATGAGCTTAATAAGTAGCTCATGTTTCGTGCTATCGAATGCCTTACGGTAGTCAATCCAAGCCATGGACAGATTGCGTCGATACCTGATCGAGTCCTGGGTAATACACCTGTCTATTAACAGGTTCTCCCTGCAACCTGCCAGACCTCTCTTGCATCCACTTTGTTCAACTATTGCACTCCATACCGGCTCGATAGATGTTAATATCCTCTCTTTGAGGATGCCAGTGAATAGCTTGTAGCTGTTGTTTAAACAAGCTATGGGCCTGTAGTTCTTTGGACTTGACAAATCTCCGGTCTTAGGGATCAATACCGTGCGTCCTTCCACTAGCCACTGCGGGACGGGTTGTTCTCCGTTTAAGAAAGTAGTAAATATACGAGCTAGATGTTGGTGCGTAGAAGTAAACTTCTTCCACCAAAAGTTGTTGATTTTATCTGGCCCTGGCGCTGAAAAGTTCTTAGTTCTAGCGATATCTTTCTTCACTTCTTCAGCAGTAGCTTCTTTATTTAGCTAATAAGTATCTCCATATACTTGTCCCCGAAGACTTGAATCTCTTCTCGACTAGGCGGATTTTTAACGGCACGTGACGTTTTATTGAACAGACGGGAAGGATGAGTAGAAAAGGTGGAATTTTCCTGAATCCACTTTACTCGCCGTTCAAGGCGCTGTTTCGCTGTTGAAAGAGATCTTATTTTTTGCGTCCAGTGCTGCTTGATGGTCAACAGTTTACAGTTGTTCAGCGTGTGATTTGCTTTCCTTAAGTTTCGAGCAAGTGCCCTAACTTTTGGAGTGAATTTTTTATTTAATGTTATGTAGCTAATCACGCACTGAATATTGGATGCATGCCGTCTCGCCGTTTGAATTTTGAATTGAAGCTGTGCAATACGCTCGCGAATCTTACTCAGACGTACTGAAGTATCGTTACTTCTACTGTCACTAAGCAAGGAGACCGCCTTCTCGTAAACAACACAGTTCAGATTCCAGAGATTAACATCTTCGGGGAGCAAATCGGGGAGAGCAGTATTAGAAGTGTTAGAATTATCGGCTATCTGCAAAGGTGGTCTTGCTGGAACGGGTGGAATTTTTGATGGAGGATGTTGCTCTTCTTCTTGTTGATAAAGAGCTTCATATCCGTTTTTTCGCAAAAAGGATACCTGATCTCTTAAATACTGAGGCGTTTGATGAGCATATTCCGGGTGCATATTGACCCAACGGTCATGTAACATCTGCATGAATCCTCTTCGTGCCGGTGAGCTTCTTTGCCAACAGGTAAGGATGTCTCCTGAGATGGTCCGACCATTTAAATCGATGTTCTCGCGTTTGTCCGGGGCCGTTGCCTGGTCGTCGCCTTGGTTCGGTCCTATTGACACTCCCAACTGAACCATGGCCTCCATCCGAGAGAGGCATATTGTGGGTGGCACTGCGCGATACTGGTGTCGTAACCGCATAATTCATTGCATTGGGGAGTTAGCCCAAAGCAACGTGGCTGACTGCAAGAGCCGGAGCTCTTGGGCGATGGGGTCGCCACATCCCTACGCCTATCTAGCGATTGTTGGACATCGCGCTTCGTTTGTTGGTATAAGTGGTGCAGTTGGAATTTCACTGACCACAGTTTGGCACACAGACCCTTCTGAGACTGTTGCGAGCTCGTTGGTCTTAAATCGAGCACAATCAATCTCGGTCCGGATTGCATTCATTATTCCTGAGATAAAAGGAATAGTATCATGTTCGCTTTCATATTCGCAATCAGCGTTGAAACCAGCATTTCTCATCCATTGGAGTTGAGCTGGTGAAAGAGGCTCTGCCTCTGCGTAACCAAGAATATTACGTGTGGGAGAACCCGCACCATCTTCTTCAGGTGCAATATCATCGGGTAAATCCCAAGCAGGTGGTAGATCACGATTCCGAGTGATCGTAAGATCAGCCTGCATTCTTTTGACGAAGACAGTCAAACAAGGGTAGTTGGCATAGAGATAGTGTGTGTCTTCATTCACTCGTCCGAACCATCCGATGCTTCCATCTTCTGAAGCAACTATCGGGCGGTTGACGGCACGGAAGCGTAGCTCCCGCTGGTTGGGTAACTTTGCGTTTCCCAATCCTTTTAAGTAATAGGCGATTGTCTCTGGTGGTTTGAAATCGCCATTGTATACAAGGTCCATGAAGGCTTCTTCTTTGGCAGAAACTCTTCTTCCTGATGTCGCGAGGACCTTCAGCATCCTAGCATAAGCGATGACTGCTGCGTAATAAGCAAACGCAGACTCGGGGACCTTACGGCTTACGCTTGTGTCCATCGCAGCCACATGCCGGTGTGTCTCATTGGCTATGTCCATCATGCCTACGAAACCTGGATAAACCACAAGTTCCTGTGCCACAGGTCGACTTTCTTGACCTGGACTAGGTAGCAATGCCTCTAGATGTAATGGATCGTTTCTAGGCTGAGAGGCTTGTGTCGTTAGGTTTTTAGGTTTTGGGGCACCTTCTCCCCTTGGTAATACTGGTTGCTGCCGTGGTGGCAGAGTATTACCTTGTGGCATAAAGCCACCTCTACCTTGACCTCTAAACCGAGTGTTTCGTGGAGGAGGAGTCTCTTGTGGGGGATCATATCGATCGGGTTCAAGGGTGCGCTGCCCATATGGCCGGCGCTGATTTGGATTATTGCTATAACTCATTCTAAGCTTAAGCAAGAGAATAGGCGTCGTCCGACTTCCTTCCTTAGTTAAAAAGGAATAATAATAAATTTTCATTATTATTATTATCATTATTATCATTATTATTATTATACCATTAAGGCATTTCCCTGTCCGGCTAGGCGTGACTCGCTCGTTGACGAAAGGAGAAGGCAGGCGTTATATATTTTTTAGATTGTTCTAGAATTCTCGCGTTATTTATTTAAATGACACGTTCGTTCTGCAACACTGCTCCGACACAGGCTGCTGATCAATCTCTCTAGCGATCACCCCAAGTGAAGAGCCTTAAAAAATTGTTAGGTATGGTTCCCCACTTGGGCCCATTAGTATCCCAGGTCTTTGTTTCAGGCGTCATTCACTCTACTGTCACTCTGTTTACAAACTGTTTGTTGCCACACTTTTCTGTCCTGACATACTAGTCTAGCTTCCTTCACGTCCATGCATTTTTTTATTGCAAGCTCTTGTGTTTCTATGGCTTCGTATGTCTCTTCGGATTAATGTCTCATTTACAGATTCTAACCATTCTTTCAAGATGTCCGAACCATCTTAACTGATTTCTTTCCCATGTGTCAACTATTGTCTCTTTTGCAGGGCCGTCTCAACGTCTTCAACATGCTTTCTCTTATAACTTTAGACGACGTTGAGGCGAATCAAAAAATGTTCCTGACATTTCTACGGACATAGAAATAGTTTTTCATTTTGACTAATGCATTTTAAAAGATAAAATTGAAAAAAATGAAACATTCGAAAAGATTTTCCAAATTCTGGAAAAAGGATGTAAAAAATTTAAAGTCAGTTTTTTTTATTTTGCAGGATTTAAAAAAAAATAGAGACAATTCAAATAATTCTGAAAGACATGTAAAAATTCTGAAAAAAAATCAAACTAGCTGTGCATTCGATCTCGAGTGTTTGCGCTTTATTTATATTTATATTTATATTTATATGGTGCTCATTTCATGAGCACTCTGCTTCCGGTTGGGAAATGTATTTGCTTCCTCATAGAGAAAGCATTAGTTATTTTCTTCAATAATAGATAAACCAAAGTCTTCATTTTGCTCAATTTAAAAATATAAATTTAAAAAAAAATACAAAATTACAAAATAATACAAAAACTTTTTAAATACAAAGACAAATCAGACAAATCAAATTTTGTATTCGAAATTATAATTTTTCGAGCTGGCAAAGGGGAAGGGAAGTGCTGTCGCATCCTATCCCTTCCACAGCTTTATGATTTCTTTACAAAAACTGTCAGAATTACTCTATTTGAACATTTCTGATCAAAAAGTATTTTCTATTCGTGCGTCAACTTTGAATTCTGTAGATGAAAAAAGTTTTTCTGTTTGAAACAGATGATTTAAATATTATAAATGAGCGTAACTTCCTTGATCTTCAATAAAGTGTATTAATATTCTAGATCAATCGATTCGTCTCGAACCAAGGAATCTCTTATATTCTTGCATCAACTTTGAATTATGTTGAAGAAAAAAGTTTTATTATAAAAAACCGTATTCTCAAATATTATGCATTACCATAGCTTCCTTACTCTTCAATAAAATGTGTTAATATTATAGGTCAATGGATTGGACTCTGATCAACACATCTTTTCTGCTCTTGCAGAAAATACTTTTGTCGGAGTCAAAAGTATGCGACCCTCACTTGGATCGCTCGCAACTCGTTCAAAAACAATCGCAGAAAATTCTGACCAGGTAAACGTCAAAGCTTAAGGTCTCCCAAATTGAAAGGTATCTATATATCGTTGTTCTTAAAAATTTTTTATGATAGCGCTGATGTAAAGCGTGTCAAAAAACAAGGTTTTGGATACACTTTCTTTAAGCCTAGACTAATTGCAGACCGTTTTCCACAAACATATCATCTTGGAAAGAAATAATGACAGGAATTTGTTTTATGGCTTCAAATGTGCAGTTTTGTTACGCGATTGAAGTACAATTTGAAAAAATTAAATTAGATCAATATTTCGTGAAATAAACCTTTACGCATATTTTGGGATTTAACACTGAGAAAAATGAATAGTTGGGGCTACTACCTTTTTATTAGTAAAGCATTCATTAGTTCTTACAGCTGTCCTGTTAGTAACACCAACTAAGCAAGTAGTCGATTTAGGAAGCAGTTTGTAGTACTCGTGACTAGTTTACATTAATAACGTTTTAGTAGTCAGAGTTACTAATAAATTAGTCATCTGTACTACTAATTCATTTTTCTGACAAATTAAAGTAGCTGGCCTAACTGTTTTGTTTGCTACCTTGGTTGGTACGATTGAGAATTTGAAAAAGGTGCCAACATACCTGCGGTAACACGAGGGAGAACGTTTAGACATGGCCGTCATAACTCGTTGCTCACTTGATGTCTCGTTCATCATTTATTGATGGAAGTATCAGAAGTGTTGCAAAGTTTAGGCTTCGGGGATTATATCGAAGCATTTGAAGGTATGTATAAGAAATTGAAAAATCAAACGAGTTTTAAGTTTTACTGGAAATCCTAACCTACAAAGTGCATCTGCAATTAGAAAGATCTGCAGTGAGCACAGGGACATATTTTTTTAGAAGGGTTTATCAGCTGAACTGACATCAGCGTCCCTAAGATGTCCCAAAATAAAAATGCCCGCGTGCCCACTGTGACCATTTTAATTCAGATTTCGTTATACCTACAAATTTGTTAGTAGACATGACAAACTCTATTAGTAAGTCCAACTACCTACAGACAGTCGTTTTGACAAACTGAAATAGTTAGCCTACCTAATTAAATAGTAACGGCAACTACTCGTGCCCCAACTAACAAAAATAGTTCTCACTACTAACTAAATAGCAGCACCATTATTTACTAACTAAAATAGTTGTCCCAACAATTTTATTAGTTGTCCCAACTAATCATTTTTTTCAGTGAATGAGATCATCCATTTCACAACAGTAAGGACGTCAGAAGGAAGGGAATACAGACTTACACACAGGTCAATAGCTGGGAGGAAAAAGGGCAGGGACATCGTTACCCCTTCCTTCTGAGGTCCCTATTCTTGTGAAATGGATACTTTTTTTCTAACACTTTTCATACGGTGGATACTCTCATTAAATCCCGAAATATGCGTGAAGGTTAATTTCGCGAAATATTAATCTAATTTCATTTTTTCAAATTGTATTTCAATCGCGTTACAAAACTGTACATGTTAAGCCATAAAACAACTTCCTACCATTATTTCTTTTCAAGATGCTTGTTTGTGGAAAACGAAGTATGGTAAGAGTATTGCCAAAGTATATCTTAGAAGTATATCTGAAATATAGCAGAAGTATAGCTGAACTATAGCTCAAAGTATAGCTGAAGTATGGCTATGGTAGGTATAGCTGTTAGGTATAGGTATACAGTAAAGAGATAATATGAAATAAGTACAAGCATTGTATTCTTGATGATGACATTGAAGACCTGAAATACATAAAAGTAGAGATCCAGAATCATAATTTTCACAGAATAAAAAGACATATTGTTTTCATCTTCTAAATTTAGCAAAACTTAGATATTCTTCATATTATTAAAAATATAACATTATGTCTTTTATCTAAATAATAAATTAGTCCAATTTTTTCATGCAATAATAATGCTATGGTTAGGATTCAAAGATTACTGGATCTCCTACCCACATATAGAAAATAAGAAGAATATAAGCTTCTTATCATATACATCTTCTTGCTTTAAGAAATCTCCATATGGGCGAAAAACTGAACGGTTGAATTATAACTCCGATGTAAATTTCGTGAGATAAATATGGAACGAATTTTGTTGAAACTTAAATAATTTATTAACTGGCTTCTTTATTACACTAGCGAACAATATTCGTTGCACATTTTTCTCAAGGAATTATTTAAATCACGAAAATTTTTAATTTACGGACAATCTCTCATTCACGATTTATTATGTTTTATCCCGTTGCTATGATATCTTTAAAAACAAATGAACACATATTGTTCGCGATACTTCAGCCATACTCAAGTACAGATGAAGTGTACCCTATACTTTAGCTATACTTAAGTATAGATGAAGTATATCATATATTTTAGCTAGAATTTAGCTATACTATTTCAATATACTTGAAGTATGGGATCGTCTCATTTACCATACATACATACACTATTAAAAATGTTTGTCTGAAATTTAATGCATTTGTGTGTGAAGCAATTATCATATATAAGTATCTTAAATCTACAACACGTTTGTGTGAAAATTCAAACACTTTTGTGTATAAAACTGCAAACACATTTGTTTGAAATTTGATGCATTTTCATAAATTCCACTAACTTATTTGAAAATTCAAACACTTTTGTGTATGAAGTTTCAAACACATTTGTTTGAAATTTAATACATTTTTATATTAAATGTGACTAATTTATATGAAAATTCAAACACTTTTGTGTATGAATTTTCAAACACATTTATTTGAAATTCCATAATTTTTTGTATTTAATTCTAGGAATTTATTTGAATAAATAAAATTAAATAAAATGAATAAAATTTTATTGGAAATTATAATATGAACTTATGAAACTTAATTATACTTTAATTAAGTATTAATGTCATTAACGTAGAAAACATCCTAACACATACAAATATCATGGAAATTGGTCCAAAAAATTTGATACATAAATTAGAACGATGACAGCGATACCAACGATTCAACATTTTTGCAAATTCATATGTATATTTATATCAATATTTAAATAAATGTAATCGTAGATTTAATAAATTAAATCCTTTAATCAATTAAAACCTAAATCATTGCAATATAATTACATAATTATAGTTTTCCGTAAAAACGGCTTAAGCATTAATTTATTAATACGCTTATAAATAATAACAATTATATATCTAGAAGCATGTATGTATATATTATAACTGATTTTTTACTATTATTTTAATTTTTGAGGTATTTGCACTTAAGAGTGGACTCCGAGTGAGTCCAATGGTTGACTGAAGGGCGCCAGGTAGTTTTTCTGCAATTAAAACTACCAAAACACTTATTACTTTTTATGAATAACGTGCAGTGTGCCCGATAGCTCCAGTAGAGTGTCGGAGTAAGGGAATGACGCAGTGAGAGGTGAAAAGATTGACAGTCAGCATTTCAATTTTAAAACACTAGTATAATTCCGTACGAGAAACTTGATTACTACAACACCTTTACATTCCGAGATTATATCGAGTGGGCTCTATGCACACTCCAAAACAAAGTTACAATAAACTGACATTAATTACCGACTCAGAAGTTATACGAGTGGGCCTTTGCCCCCGCTCAACATCAATTAATTACGAAAAACCGACATTATTTTTATGTGACGCTCACTGACTCGACTCCGTGACCTTGACCGAGGTCGGCAACTAACAAAGTTCAACGGCGTGTGTCTACCACTTCGACACACGCAGCTCAACGCGAGAAGTTAATTTTTAACGATTGAGAGAAACACACGGGAACCCACCTGGTAGCAGTCGATCTCCTCTTGTTCGTCCTCTCATTTTCCTCTTGTTCTTTTTAATCGCCTCTGGTAATTATAATTTTTTCTCTCGATTTGGTTCTGTTCGCCGCGAGGTACTCACTCCGAGCTTGGAATTACGAATGCATTTCAGAGTGGCGTCCCCGTTCTCCCTCTCATAGGAGTCGGAGCGCCACTCTAGCACGAGCGCAGAACTACAGAGTGAGAGGACGAACGAAAGAAAAGGACAACCGCCAGGTTGGGTAACCCACAGCGTGGTTGCGCGTAGTCGGGGTACGTTTTGTGCCTGTTACGTCCAGATTTTGCGGAAGTAGAACTACTCCGTTGGCTCCAA
>CAKNYM010026827.1:0-10607 GCA_932195095.1 Andricus curvator | reverse complement strand
TAATTTACAGTTAGAAAAGTAAATTTTAAACAAAAAAAAAGCAAAATAAATTAATTTTTATCTAAAAATGTAAATTTTCAAGCAAAAATGGAACAAATACATCTATAGTTAAAAAATTAAGTTTCAACTCAAATGAAACGAATTTTCAACCAAAGAAATTAATTTTTAATCACAATGATGAATTTTTAACCAAAAATATTAAACTTTGACCAAATAGTGGACTTTTCAATCCAAAGAAATTAATTTTCAACTAATATATTGAATCTTCAAACAAAAATATTAATTTTAAACAAAATAATTAGTTGAATTTTCAACCCGAAAAATTAATTTTCTACCCAAAAAGACTCATTTTCAACAAAGTTTATGAATTTTCATCTAAAAAAATCAATTTTAAACCAAGATTAGAATAGTTAAAATGTCAAAAAATGAATGCTAAAAAAAGAAAAAATGAATTTTCAATAATATATATATATTTTTTTTCATAAAAAAAAAAAAAGATTTTTAACCAAAAATAGAAGAATTAAATTTTGACCCAATAGGGGACTTTTCAATCCTAAGAAATTATTTTTTAACCAAAATTTTGAATCTTTAAACAAAAATATGAATTTTAAACCAAATAATTAGTTCAATTTTCAACCCAAAAACTCAATTTTCTACCCAAAAAAGACTCATTTTCAACAAAGTACATGAATTTTATTCTAAAATAAATCAATTTTCAACCAAGATTAGAATAGTTAAAATGTCAAAAAATGAATGCTCAAAAAAGAAAAAAACGAATTTTCAACAATATATTTTTTTTCATGGACTTTTGAATCCAAAAGATGAATTTTCCATCAAGAAAAAAAAACGAATTTTTAACTGAACAGTTTTTTTTCACTGAAAGAAATGTATTCTGAACAAAGAATAGAATAGTTAAATTTTCAACTAAACAGATAATTTTTTAACGAAAAAGATTACATTTCTATCAAAAAAAGTAAATTTTCCACAAAAATGTAATAATTAAAGTGAGTTTTCAACTAAAAAGTTTCAATAAAATTAAAGTAAATTTTCAACGAAATAGTATAATTTTTAACCAAGAAGATTAAATTTCTATCAGGAAAGATAATTTTTCGACAAAAAATAGAACAGTTACCTTTCCAGTTTAAGAAATTAATTCTAAATCAAAAAAATCTCACTTTCAAACAAAAAGATCAATTTTAAAATTTTCAACATTATATCTTCAGTTGAAAAAATTAATTTTCGACCAAAAACAAACGAATTTTCAACCAAAGAAATTATTTTTCAATCACAATGATGAATTTTCAACCAAAAAAAAAAGATGAATTTTCTATCAACAAAAAAAAACGAATTTTCAACTAAACATTTTTTTAAATGAAAGAAATGAATTCTTCACAAAAAAAAAAGAAAAGTTAAATTTTCTACTAAACAGATAATTTTTTAAAGAAAAAGATTATATTTCTACCAAAAACGTTAAATTTTCCACAAAAATGTAATAATTAAAGTAATAATTAAAGAATTTTCAATAAATTAAAGCTGAAATTAATTTTATTATTATGGTTGAAAATCGCAATTATTTGGTGGAAAAGTAATCTGTTTTGCTTGAGAATTCAAACCAATTTGTAGAAAATTTATCTTTTTTGGTTGAATTCAACTATTTCTGGTATAAAATCAAAATCCTTTTTGTGGTTGAAATATATCACGTTTTTCGTTGAGAATTCATATTTTTTGGTAGAAAATTCAACTAATCAGTTGGAAGTGGAACTACTTTGTTAAAAATTCATTTATTTGGTTGATAATTCATCATTTTAGTTGAAAATCTTTTCTTTTGTTCAAAATTTAATTATTTTGCTGAAAATTATGTTTTCTAGATGAAAATTAATTTTTTTAACTGAAAACTTAACTCGTACATGTGTGGTTCAAAATCTTTGTTTTAAAATTCTTGTATTTGATTGAATACTCGAATTTTGTGGGAAAATATTGAATCGTCTTGGCGACTCATTCATCTTTTTGGTTGGAAATTCCTTTAAAAATTCAAATATTTGGTTGAAAATTCAGGTATCTATTTTGTTAGAAAATTCATGTTATTGGTTGAAAATTTATCTTTTGGGTTGAAAATGAGTTTTTAGTTAATTAGAATTCATTTTTTTTAACTGAACATGTGAATGTTCCATTTTTTGTTGCAAAATTATATTTTTTGATAAAAATGTAATCTTCTTGATTGAAAATTACACTATTTCGTTGAAAATTTCCTTTAATTTTATTGAAAATTATTTTTTTTTGCTGAAAATTTAATTATTATATTTTTAGTTTAAATTTATCTGCTTTAGGTGAAAATTCAACTTTGTTCAAATTCAAAAATTCAAATTTGTTGAAAATCCGTCTTTTTAGTAAAATAGTACTCTCATTAGTTAACATTTTATCATTTAGGTTAAAAATTAATTTCTTTGGTTGAAAATTTAACTTTTTTGTTGAAAATTTGTTTGTTTTTTTTGCTTGAAAATTTATTTTACTAACTGAAAATTACCGTATTTTATTTTTGGTAGAAAATTTATCTGTTTAATTTGAAATTCATGTATTTTGGTCAAAAATTAAATTTTTTTGATTGAAAAGTCCACTATTGGGTCAACATTTAATATTTTTTGTTAAAAATTCATCATTGTGAATAAAAATTAATTTCTTTGGTAGAAAATTCGTTTCTTCTTAGTTAAAATTAATTTTTTTAACTAAAGATATAACTGTTCAATTTTGGCTCTAAAATGCATAGTTTTATTTGGAAATTAATTAATTTGGCTGAAAACTGTTTTTGTATTTACTTTTCCAACTGCAAATTGAAACATTATATGTTTGGTTTGTAAATTTATCGTTTTTAGTTTAAATTGAATTATTTTGTTGAGAATTAATTTTGAAAATTTAATTCTTCTATTTTTGGTTAAAAAATCTTTCTTTTTATGGAAAAAAATATGTATTGTTGAAAATTAGTTTTTTTCTTTTTTGAACATTCATTTTTTGACATTTAAACTATTCTAATTCTGGTTGAAAATTGATTTATTTTAGATGAAAATTCATGTACTTTCTTGCAAATGAGTCTTTTTGGGTAGAAAATTGATTTTTTGGGTTGAAAATTGAACTAATTATTTGGTTTAAAATTCATATTTTTGTTTAAAGATTCAACATTTTGGTTAAAAATTAATTTCTTTGGATTGAAAAGTCCCCTATTGGGTCAAAATTTAATTCTTCTATTTTTGGTTGAAAAATCTTTCTTTTTATGAAAAAAAAAATATATATATTGTTGAAAATTCGTTTTTTTCTTTTTTGAGCATTCATTTTTTGACATTTTAACTATTCTAATCTTTATATCTAATCTTTGGTTTAAAATTAATATTTTTGTTTAAAGATTCAATATATTAGTTGAAAATTAATTTCTTTGGATTGAAAAGTCCACTATTTGGTCAAAGTTTAATATTTTTGGTTAAAAATTCACCATTGTGATTAAAAATTAATTTCTTTGGTTGAAAATTCGTTTCATTTGAGTTGAAACTTAATTTTTTAACTATAGATGTATTTGTTCCATTTTTGCTTGAAAATTTACATTTTTAGATAAAAATTAATTTATTTTGCTTTTTTTTTGTTTAAAATTTACTTTTCTAACTGTAAATTAAACTATTATATTCTTTGTTTGTAAATTTATCTTTTTTAGTTGAAAATTCATTTATTTTATTGGAACTGTATCTTTTTTGGTAGAAAATTTATCTTTTGGGTGTAAATTTGAATTATTATGTTGAGAATTAATTTTTTTGGTTGAAAATTGGTTTTTTTAACTGAAAATTGAATTCTTCTATTTTTTGTTTGAAAGAATGATTTTTTTGGATAAGAATAACAAACTATTTTGGTGAAAATTGTTTTTTTTTTTTGGTTGAACATTTATTTTTCTAACATTTTAACGATTTTAATTTTAGTTGAAAATTGATCTTTTTTAGTTGAAAATTCATTTATTTTATTGGAAATGTATCTTTTTTGCTCGAAAATTTATATTTTCGGTTGAAAATTAATTAATTTGACTGAAAACTGTTTTTTGTATTTACTTTTCTAACTGAAAATTGAAACATTATATTTTTGGTTTGTAAATTTATCTTTTTCAGTTTAAATTGAATTATTTTGTTGAGAATTCATTTTGAACATTTAATTCTTGTATTTTTGGTTAAAAAAGCTTTTTTCTGATGAAAAAAAAATACATTGTTGAAAATTAATTTTTTGGGTTGAAAATTCAACTATTTGGTTAAAAATTCATATTTTTTGTTGAAGATTCATCATTTTAGTTGAAAATTCATTTCTTTGGTTGAAAATGTATCGTTTTAATTTGAAAACACAACTAAAAAGCGTTTTAAATATACTTAGAAACTAAAATTTATTTTGCAATAACATTAATAATCTTCTAGGTGTATGGCAGTGTATAGTGGGTTTTATACCTAGAGAAGTATTTAGAATTTGGGATATTGTAGCAACCCTGAAAATAAACCCCATAAAATGTTTTCTATTACTTTGACTTATTTTATCATTTAAATTTAGCACCCTTTTCAATTTGAAGCGATACATTTTCCCGCGAAATTTAAACACTGTAATGATTATTAATAGAGATAGAAAATACGATTTTTATATCCTAATTCAAAATGCTCATAAATGCTCATTAAATTGTCAAAGCACATAAAGGTGGAGCATATTCTCATGCTCGTGAGAATTTCCCTGAGCACTTAAACTTTTTCGAACACTACTCAAAACTCTGTGACGGAAATGTTGACCGCGACCGAGTGGCGGCGCTGGCTGTTCTTTTAGGCCTGAGAGATATTCTCACGAGCATGAGAATATTCTCGAGAATTAGAGTTTTTAAATTCCCAAGAATTTATGTTGAGCAAATCCTCTCGGGAATATGCTCTTTTTTAACAAAAAAAAGGGTTTTTCAACTAAAATGATGAATCATCAACCAAATGAATGAATTTTTAACAAAGTAGTTCCACTTCCAACTAAAGAGTTGAATTTTCTACCAAAAAACATGAATCCACAACGAAAAAAGTTCTATTTTATATTTCAACCAAAAAGAATTTTAATTTTGTACCAAAAATACTTGAATTCAACAATAAAAAAATGAATTTTCTACAAAATTATTATTTTTATTTTCTATCTTTATTAATAATAATTACATTATTTAAATTTCGCGGGAAAATGTAAAGCTCCAAATTGGAAAGGGCGCTAAATTTAAATGATAAAATAAGTCAAAGTAATGGAAAACATATGTTTACATTAAACAGTGCCTTATTCAGGGTTGCTAATATATCCGAATTTATCAATTCTTCGAGGTATAAGATTAATAATGTTAATGCAAAAAAAATGTGTTTCTTAATATATTTTAAACACTTTTTAGTTGTGTTTTCAAGTCAAAAGAAAATTTTAACCAAATAAATGAATTTTTAACTAAAATCATGAATCTTCAATAAAAAATATGAATTTTAACCAACTATTTAGTTGAATTTTCAACCCAAAAGATTAATTTTCTACCAAAAAAGGCACATTTTCAACGAAACACATGAATTTTCATCTAAAAAAGATCAATTTTCAACTAAAATTAAAATCTTTGAAATGTCAGAAAAATAAATGTTCCACCAAAAAAAAAAAAAAAACGAATTAAAAAAAATGATTCTTTTAAACAAAAAATAGAAGAATTCAATTTTCAGTGAAAAAAAAAAACAATTTTCAACCAAAAAAATTAATTCTGAACATAATAATTCAAATTTACACCCAAAAGATGAATTTTCTACCAAAAAATATACAGTTTCAATCAAATAAATGAATATTCAACTGAAAAAAATAAATTTACCAACAAAGAATATAATAGTTTAATTTACAGTTAAAAAAGTAAATTTTAAACAAAAAAACGAGTTTTCAGCAAAATTAATTAATTTTCATCCAAAAATGTAAATTTTCAAGCAAAAATGGAACAGGTACATCTACAGTTAAAAAATTAAGTTTCAACTAAAAAGAAACGAATTTTCAACCAAAAATATGAATTTTGACCAAATAGTGGACTTTTTCAACACAAAACATGAATTTCCTATCAACAACCAAAACGAATTTTCATCTAAATAGTTTTTTTTAACAACAGAAATGAATTCCTAACAATAGCATTAAATTTCTACAAAACAGATAATTTTTTAACGAAAAAAAAAAATACATTTCTATCAAAAAAGGTAAATTTTCCACAAAAAATGGAATAGTTAAAGTGAATTTTTTAACTAAAATGATGAATCTTCAACTGAAAAAAATGTAATTTTTAACCAAATTCATGAATTTTCAACTGAAAAGATCAATTTTCTACCAAAAATAAAATAGTTAAATTTTCAGTTAGTAAAATAAATTTTCTACCAAAAATAGAATAGTTAAATTTTCAACCAAAGAAATAAATTTTCAAATAAAAATAGAATAGTTACATTTTCAATAAAAAAAATTAATTGTCAAGAAAATTAAAATAAATTTTAAGCGAAATAGTATAATTTTCAACTAAGAATGATAAATTTCTATCAAAAAAGATTAATTTTCGACCAATAAGATGAAGTTTCCATCCAAGTAGATGAATCTTTAACTAAGTACACGAATTTTCAACCAATTATTTTAATTTTTAAAGGAATTTTCAACCAAAAAGATGAATTATTCAGCAAAAAGATTAAATATTCTCTCACAAAATTCTTTGCAATAAAATACGATATAATTTAAAAAAATAATTTTCAATCAAAAAGATTAAACGAATTTTCAAACAAATATTTGAATTTTTAAAGAAACTTTCAACAAAAAGAAAACAAATTTCCAACCAAATAGTTTAGTTTTCACCTAAACAGGATACATTTTAACAAGGTTGTTTAATTTTCAGCCAGATAGTTAAATGATCAATCCGAAACCTGCATTTTTTGAAAACCAAAACTTACTCAAAAAGATCAATTTTTAATAAAAAAAAAATTTATCGTACTAACTGAAAATTATCCTACTTTATTTTTAGTAGAAAATTTATGTTTTTAGTTTAAAATTCATGTATTTGGTGAAAAATTAATTTTTTTTTTAGTTGAAGATTCATCATTTTAGTTGAAAATTAACTTTAGCTATTCCATTTTTTGTAGAAAATTTACCTTTATCGATGAAAAAGTAATATTTTCGTTATAAAATTATCTGTTTAATAGAAAATTGAACTATTCTGTTTTTTGTTAAGAATTCATTTCTATGATGGAAAAAAATTATTTAGTTGGAAATTCGTTTTTTTGTTGATAGAAAATTCATCTTTTGGATTGAAAACTCCACTATTTGGTCAAAATTTAATTTTTTTGGTTGAAAATTCGTTTCCTTTAGTTGAAAATTAATCTTTTCAACTGAAGATATAACTATTCCATTTTCGCTTGAAAATTAGTATTTTTAGTTGAAAAATAATTTTGCTGAAAACTCTTTTTTTTAATATACTTTTCTAACTGCAAATTGAAATAATATATTTTTGGTTTGTAAGTTTATATTTTTTTAGTTTAAAATTGAATTATTTTGTTCAGAATTAATTTTTTCGGTTAAAATTTGATTGTCCTAACTGAAAATTTAATTCTTCTATTTTTGGTTAAAAAATCATTATTATTTTGTTGAAGATTCGTTTTTTTTTTAATTGAAAATTTATTTTTCTGGCACTTCAACTATTCTAATTTTGGTTGAAAATTGTTTTTTTAGATGAAAATTCATGTACTTTTTCGAAAATGAGACTTTTTTGGTAGAAAATTAATCTTTTGGGTTAAAAATTCAAGTAACTATTTGGTTAAAAATTCATATTTTTAGTTGAAGATTCATCATTTTAGTTAAAAATTCATTTCTTTGGTTGAAAATTTATCTTTTTGACTTTAAAACACAATCTGAAAAGTGTTTTAAATATATTTAGGAACAACATTTATTTTGCATTATTATTATTAATCTTCTGGGTGTATGGTTGGTTGTATACCTAGAAGAATTTAGAAATTGGGATATTGTAGTAACCTGAATAAGGCGACGTTTAATGCAAATAATATGTTTTCCATTACTTTGAGTTTTTTATAATTTAAATTTAGCGCCTTTTCCAATTTAAAGCTTTACATTTTCCCGCGAAATTTAAATAATGTAATTATTATTAATAAAGATAGAAAATACAATTTTTTAAATTCTCATTCAAAATGCTCATAAATGCTCATTAATTTCTCAAAGCACATAAAGGTCGAGCATATTCTCGAGCATATTCTCATGCTCGTGAGAATTTGTCCGAGCACTTAATCTCTTTAGAACACTACACAGAGAGAAATTATAAATTTACTTTAATAATTTCTGTAGTTAACAATTTTAGTAGCATGGTAGAAAAACTTTAATTTATTTTTCAATAATTATATGATTTCTCCAACCTACTGTCTCTTTCTTTCTTCATTCGAAAAAGGATAATCCTAATCCAATTAACGAAAGGGCATAAACTTTTATAAACCAAAATGTAGGTCCTGCTAATAGTCACGTAGATCGACCTACGGCTACGGTCCTACGTGATGATCTCCGACCTGCTAGGACAAGGGCCTACGTGACCTGCGCTGCGATTGTTCAGTCTTAACGCCCTACAAGATAGAAATCTTGCGCATGAGCCAAAAAAGCAAGCTTATGTAGTAGTATACAGTAGCAATGTGCCGTTGAAAGTTTTATTTTGAAACATTCACTTTGAAAGTTTCAAACTGCGAAATTTATGATCAATGAAATTTAAACGAAACTTATGAAACTGGCAGAAATTTAACTTCCAGAGTTATGTTGGCACCTTAAAGAATATTTTTAGGAACCCTAACGGATTTTTCATAAGTTGGTAGCATTCACGTTCGTGGAATCACATTTGCGGGTTTGAAATTGCCGGCTGCCGCATTTATGCGCAGTGACCCCAACTTTGGCATGTAGCGGTACTGCGCTTGCGCTAGCTACGCATAGGAGGAACACGACGCGAATTATTGTTACCATGGTAACGGGTTGTCGCGTCGTGTTCCTCTTACGTGTTCTAGCGCATGCGCAAAACGTCTACATGCCAAAGTTGTGGTCATTATGCGCATTCATACACGTGCTCGTGTTCGAAGACGAGAAGTTGCGTCAAATTATAGCGATCAGTTCATCAGTCGTTTTCGCGATGGAAACAAAAGCGTGCGTCTGGAATTATTCCCAATTAGTTAAAAGAAAGAAAGGAAACAAAGTTCAGGAATACGTGCTGTGCAAGTGATTACAAGAAATTACGTTCTTTGGGAAGGAACTCTACGAAAATCCAACGCGAATGGTGGATCATATTGATGAGTGTCGAAGTTCTACAATAAAAGTTAAAAAGGAGATGCAAACAATGAAGAAAAGAAGCAAAAACATAAATTTAACTAAATTTATTATATCTTCTTCTTCATCGGGCTCTAAAAAAGTGAATGATGATGATAAAACAACCGAGAGGGAAAACGCTGATTTGGTGAATTTTAAAAAGTGCGACTTCATAACTGATGAATTGGCATCGATTCTAGAAGAATATAGTCTTAATGAATCTTCCGCAGTATTGAAGGAAAATAAGAGAGAACAGGTGAAAAACGTGTCAGTTCTTTCATTGATTTAAAAGATAAAAAAGAGCAGGTATTTTATTTCAAAATTTCTATATATCTATTTACAAGATCTATTTACATCACAGGAAAAACGTTGCACTTCCTCGAGCATCATTTATGGATTGATCTATTCAAGAAAATTCGACCTGCTCCGGCTTTGCCGAACCGAAAACTATTGTCTGGAAAATTATTGGATGGAGAGTTCAAGGACACAAAAGAAATAGTCGATATTCTGATCAACAAATCAAACAATTTGGCAATCCAATAAGATGGTTGGAGTAATCCCAGATAATCGTCAAGAACATATTATTTATTGAATTATTATTTATTATCATTGAAGAATTAAACTGTTTTTAATAAATACTTTTAACAATTGAACAAATACTGGATGTTTACGGGGCAATAGTGATTTTACAAAATTAAACTCTACACAGCTAGTTCTACACGCGGATACTCTATAGTCTCCATTCAATCATATTTATTTTATAAATTTAATATATTAAATTTGAACTCAATACAGTTAAAATCAACACCGTAAAATTGTACAGAAAGTTGAAAATTACATTTTTTAAATTTAAATCAAATGTACACAATCAAATTCTCCACGAAAATACGCTGCAGAAACTAGTTAATTGATTTTGTTATTATTCATATTTTAAAATCTCTACACCAATGATTTCTACGCCGCAAAACTCTACTGACAATAATTCAAAACAATTGAAGAAAAATTTTTGTTCGTAGATTTTTGCGGTGTGGAATTTATTGGTATAAATTTTTTTTAATTAAAGTAATAAAAAATCATTTAGTTGACTCGTGTAGAGTATTCTTGTGCAAAGTTGTATGGCGTAGTTTATTTTATTGCAAAACATTTATTTTATAACTTTTTATATCGTTTTACGGCGTAAGATTGAACCGTCTTGAGTAGTATAGGACAACTATGGGGCGCCGTTATGGGCGTGGCCTAAT
>CAKNYM010026748.1:0-11885 GCA_932195095.1 Andricus curvator | reverse complement strand
TTGGGTACAGTCGTTGTAGCTCTCTTTTAAGGTCTTGATACCTCTCCTCTTTTTCTTTCTCCTTTGCAGTGATGTTGTATTCGGACGGAGCCGAGAATTCGATCACGAATATAGTTCGTTTCTCGAAGTCTTGGAGAACAATGTCAGGTCTCGAGTGCGCAACGGAGACTGCTGCCCGAAAATCGTAGTTCCAGAAAATGTGGCACTTCTCGTTTCGGACAATCGACTCTATCTCCTTTGGAGCGTTCGGCAGGGCAGGGTCGCGGCCAACACCGTAAGAGCGACAAAGATGGTAATAAAGCACTCTTAGGGCCGCATTATGTCTGTAGATATACGTCGTTCCCGCGTGGATCGGACACCCTGATAGTATGTGTTCTAGGTACTCAGCGTGTTCATGACACGCTCTGCACCTATCACTGGGAACTTCTTGACATAAAATGCGCTCACGGTATGCTAAGGTGGAAATGACACCGTCCTGGCATGCGAAAATAAAACCCTCTGTACCTGAATTGAGCCCTGATGATTTGAGGAAAGTAAAAGTTTGCTCCTTCGACAAGGACTGTTTTTCTACATTTCTGTGAAAGTTTCCGTACATTTTCTTGTCGAGTAGCTCTTGGTGAAAATTTTCAACCTCTGCTTTCTTCACTTTGGTTTTTAGAAGTGAAGCATCTAGATGAAGTAATGAAATTGCGATCGTGTCTCAGAAGGTGCCTGCTTTCTGCGGTTGGTCTCAATATCGCTTCTCATCTTCGTCTGCAGCTTGATAAAGCAGCGGTTGGGGAAGCGCTCCGCGTACATATCCATTTTTCCGGAGGTAGTCGGCTTGATTTCGCAAAGACTGATGCGAAACGTGCTGAAGCTCTGGGTGTTTCTGGCACCACAGAGTGTGCATACGCGCCATAAAGCCTCCGCGAACAGGGATAATGCTGCATATATATATATATATATATATATATATATATATATATACCTCTGTATACTCTGTATAATATATATTTATATATATATATATATATAATATACTCTGTATATACTGTATACTCTGGATACCTCTGTGGCGACACTAATCAGCGCGAGCTTAAGGTCACTCATGTATTTTATATGGATGACCTGAAGATCTATGCCTCTGGTAGAAGCAAACTTCAAACTGCTATAAATATTGTCAAGAACTACACAGGAGAGATTGGGATGGACTTTGGCTTGGACAAGTGTGCCAAAATTTATCTGAAGAAAGGAAAGATTACTGGCGTTCCCAAGGACCCTGAGCATGTGGATATAAGTGTTATCAGACATCTTAATGCTGGATAGACCTATACATACCTGGCCGTGCCTCAAAACCGCATTCAGGACGTAACATCAGTGAAGGAGTCTCTCCGAAGCAGATACAAGCATTTTCTTCGACAGATTTGGTCTTCCAATCTGTCGGCGTTGAACAAGGTATCTGCGACTAACATGCTTGCCGTCCCGGTTCTACTTTACTTGTTTGGGGTAGTTCAATGGACGAAGAACGAGCTTAAGGCCCTTGCTGTCATTACACGTAAGATCATGCATATGCATAAAAGCTTCCATATCAATTCGTCAGTTCCGCGATTATATATTTCACGCCGTCAAGGTGGACGCGGACTTCTGAACCTCCAGTGTCTTCATAACCGGATTGTTCTAAGTACAGCTTACATCGTTGCGAATGGCAGAGATCCTCTCCTTAAGATGGTCAGGAACCACGAGATGATTGGCGAAGGAGCGTTCCTGTACAAAGCCGCGGAGCAAGCTGCCGAGACCCTTGGCCTGAATTTTAAAATCAGAAGTGAGGAAAGTGCATTACTTCATCTAGATGTTTCACTTCTAAAAACCAAAGTGAAGAAAGCAGGGGTTTAAAATTTTCACCAAGAGCTACTCGACACGAAAATGCACGAAAACTTTCAAAGAAATGTAGAAAAATAGTCCTTGTCGAAGGAGCAAACTTTAACTTTCCTCAAATCATCAGGGCTTAATTCAGGTACAGAGGGTTTTATTTTCGCATGCCAGGACGGTGTCATTTCCACCTTAGCATACCGTGAGCGCAGGACTTGCATGTTGGTGGCGGAAGTGAGAACGTGTTTAGTGACAGGTGGAGAGAGAATTTTACGGAATTTGTGTGGAAGGTGTGAGTGGATAGGGAATGTGAGGTTAGGTTGGCAAGTAATCGGGGGAGTTCGTGGTCAGGAGTCCTGGGCTTTCGAGGGTTCAAGGGTGGTTCTCGAAAAGTTAGGGGATGCTAAGGGAGAGAAAGGGGTGTCTGCAGGGACTGAGGAATTGAAAAAGAGGGGGAAAAAAAGGAAAATTTGCGGCGAAAGACGCCAACATTTGGCAGAGACATCTGTCGGTTGCGGCAGGTACTGCATGGATAGCTCCCAGTTACCGGCGGTAGAGAGGGAGGTGGGCAGCGAGAGTACTGGCAGTGCTGGTAGCGAAACCGATGGGGAGGGAATTTTCCACAAGCCACGACGGCCAACAACGCGTCGCCCGGTGTCGAGCGGTGCGTCGGGGAGAGGGAGAAATCGGGACGGTGGCAACGAAGGAAGCGAGAAGGTAAGGGAGAGAGCGTCAAGCGCAAGTGACGGGGAGGATCACTTGAAAAGGAAGAGAGACAGCCAAGAGAGTCCGGAGAAAAGCGAGGTCGAGGGCCCGTTTAAAAAAAGCGGGATAACACCGAGGTCACCCCCCATAAAAATGGAGGGGACGTTGGAAAAGGAGGCTCTCGGGATGTTGTTAGGCGAGATCAAGGGGCTGAGGGAGGACCTTAGGGGGACCAAGGAGCAGATGGAAGGTATGAGGGAGGACTTGCGAATCAGAGATGAGAAATGGGAAAAGGAGGTGAAAGAGCTGAGAGAGAGAGTAGATGGGTTAGAGAGGGAAAGAAAAGAAAAAGAAGTTAAAATAAAACAGATGGAAGAGGAGATTAGGGCGTGGAAAGAAAGGACGGAAAAAAGGCTGGAGAAGGTGGAGGGCAGGACGGAAATGGAAATAGGAGTCGGGGGTAGCGGGGGCGAGATTAAAGGTATTTGGGAGAGGGTAGGGAATATGATAGAAGAGAAAGTGGGAGAGCGTATGAATGAAAAGGAGGAGAGGGCGGATAGGGAAAGGATAAGGGCAATGGAGTTGAGAATGGAGAGAAAGGAGAGGGCAGACAAGAGAAATAATATTGTGATAAGAGGGTTGAAGATGAAGAGCGGGGAAGAAAGGGAGGGTGTGGAAGCGCTGCCACAGAGCATAGGGTGGAATAAAGGCAGGGTAGGGAAAGTTAAGTTGGAGGGAAGAAAGGAGAAAGAAGTGGCGGTTGTGGAGTTGGAGAGCTGGGAAGAAAAATTGGGGGTAATGAGAAATAAAAATAGGATAAAGGATAAGGAAGTTTTCATCGATCACGATTTGACGAGAAAGGACAGGGATGTAAAGAGAATGCTGTACGACAGGGCTAGGAGGGAGAGGAGTGAAGGGAGATCGGCGAAGGTAGGATATCGGAAAATAAAAATAGACGAGAAAATGTGGGTGTGGGATGAGGAGAAAGAGGTGTTGAAGGACGTGCAGGGGAATTTGTTTCGTAGGAAGTAGGGGGCTGGGGGTAATGCAGGGTAGAGGAGTTGTGAAGGTGCTTTACTGGAACGTAGCAGGGGTAAAGAAGAAGGATGAGGAGTTCTGGAGGTATATCCAGGAATTTGATGTCGTAGGACTGGTAGAGACGTGGGTGGAAAGAAAGGAATGGGATGAAATAGAGCCAAAGCTGCCAAGGGTGTATAGGTGGAGACTCCAGGAGGCCGTCAGAGTGAAGAAGACAGGAAGGGCTAGTGGGGGAATTATAACGGGGATTAGAGATGGATTAGAGGAAGAAGCTCACGGACAGGAAGAGGGGAAGGGAGTGCAAATGAGGAAAGTAAAGATAGGAGGGGTAATGTGTAAGTTTGTGACAGTGTACAATAAGGATGGGATGGAAAGAATTAAAGAAAGGGTGGAAGACCTGTTAGGTGAAAGAGAAGAGGGTATGGTGGTACTGGGTGGGGACTTCAACGCGAGGATGGGGAGGGAAGGGGGCCTTTACAGGGAAGGGGAGAGCTTCGAAAGGAATTCGAAGGATAGGTTAATAAATAAGGAGGGGGAGATTCTAAGGGACTGGATGGAGGATAGAGGCTGGGCGGTTGCAAATGGTATGGCAACTGGGGACGAAGAGGGAGAATACACATACGTAGGTAAGGTGGGGGTATCGGTAATAGATTATGTAGTTATGAATATGCAAGGGTGGGAGGAGATGGAGAGATTCGAAGTAGAAGGGAGGGTAGAATCAGACCATCAGCCATTAGGGTTGTGGATAAGGGGTGAGAACGGTGGAAGGCAAGGTGGGGAAGAAGTGTCGACGGGGGAGAGGGTTAGCTGGACGAGGGAGGCGATAGAGAAATATAAGGAGCTGTTAGGGAAGGTACGCTTCGAAGGGGAGACGGTGGAAGAGATATGGGAGGATTTAAAAGAGAAATTGAAAGGGTGCGTGCAAAAGAAGGTATTCAAAAAGAAGAAGAGAGGAATGGTGAAGCCGTGGTGGGATAGGGAATGTAAAAAGATGAAAAGAAAGGTGAAGGGGAAGTATAAGAAGTGGAAAGAGGGTACTGCGAAAAGGGAGGAGTACGTAGAAATGAGGAAGGGGTTTAGATTGATGTGTAAGAAGAAAGAACAGGAAAAGGAGAAAGAGCTGGAGGAGGAGTTAGGAAATGTTAAGATAGAAGGGGACGTCTGGAAGATAATAAATAGGTTTAGGAAGCGTAGAGTAGGGATAACCGACAAGATAGGGAGTGAGGAGTGGAGGGAGTTTTTTAAAGAATCATTTCAGGGCTCAGATTCAAGGAAGAGAGATGATGGGAGTAAAAGAACGGGGGAGGCAGAGATGGAGGAGTTGAATGACGAGGAGATAGAGAAACAGATAAGGAAGTTAAAAAGGTCAAAATCAGCAGGGCTGGATGGGCTAGAGAACGAAGCATGGCTGTTTAGTACACAAGAGGTTAGGGAGAGGCTGAAGGAGGTAGTGAAGAAAGTATGGAGGAGCGAGGGATTCCCACGAGGGTGGAGAGAAGGATTAATAGTGCCTCTGTATAAGAAAGGAGAGAGGGATAGGCAGGAAAATTATAGGTTGATTACGCTAATGAATACGGCGTATAAAGTATACGCGATGGTAGTAGCGGAGAGGCTGCGGAAGGATGTCGAGGGGAAAGGAATATTGCCAGAGACGCAGGCGGGCTTTAGGGCAGGTAGGAGTACTATCGACAATATCTACGTTCTGCAGCACGTGGTGGATCGAGAATTAGCGAAGAAGGGGTCGAGAGTGTACGCGTTTTTTGTGGATCTAAAAGGCGCGTTTCCGTCGGTGGATAGGGGGAGGTTGTGGGAGGCGATGGAGGAGAGGGGAGTGGAGAGAGGCCTGATCGAGAGGGTAAGGGAGATATATGAAGAAACCAAAGATAAGGTAAGAGGAGGACAGGGGATTTCGGAGGGATTCTGGATGGATAGGGGGTTAAGACAAGGGTGTCCGCTTAGCCCGACGCTTTTTGCGATTTTAATTGCGGATATGGAAAGTAAGCTGCAGGCCGGAGAGGTAGGAGGAGTCAGGATAGGAGGGGTTAGAATTTGGTCGCTAGCGTATGCAGATGACATAGTGTTGTTGGCAAAAAGCGAGGAGGCCTTAAAGGAAATGATGAAGAGGTTGAGAAGATGTTTGTGTACCTGGACTTCTTGTTTCGGAGGAATGGCGGAGTGGATGGTCACATAAAAGAGAGAGTGAGGAGGGCAAATGACGTGATGAGGCAGGTGTGGGGGTTGGGAAAGAAGTTATTCGCAGATGATTTTGGATGAGGAAGGAAGGAAGGTATATGAGTTGGTTAAGAAAAACAGCATGGAGAGAGAGAAGAAAGCAGGGGAAGAGAGAATAAGAGAGACAAGGTTTAATGGGAACTATGTGTGGATTATGCCAAGGGCGACAGCGCAATATTTGTGTGAAAAAGGAGAGAAAGGAAGTCAGGAGCTTATAGCGAGGATGAGATGTGGGTGCATGGAGGGTTTCAATAGGTTCTGGCTCGCTAGGGAAAAGAGGATGTGTGAACTATGTGGGAAGGGGGAGGCAAGAGTGGAGCACTGGTTGGAGGAGTGCGTGGAGGTGGGAAGGAGTGGGATAAGCATGGAGGTATTGATGCATGAAAGGGGGGACAAAAGGGCAGTAGCATGGGTGAAGGGAGTAGTGGGTAAGATGGAGAAGAAGAGAAGGAAGGAGGAAGAGGAATGGAGAAGGAAAGATTGTAAATAGAGGAGGAAGTAAATATAAGTAATTGTAAATATTGTAAATAGTAGATAAGTATTAGGTATTAGTCGCGGAGGCAGAGTTTGGTAATGCGAGGCAAGCAAGAAAGTAGGGACATGCGAGCGAGGCGAGGCGAAGCGAGGAAGGCAATGCGATAAGAGCGAGCGGCGTTAGATATAAGGTGTGGGTTAAGGGTTAGTTGTAAGAAAATTCTGTAAAAAATGGAAGTGTAAGCAAGTCAATTTTTTAAGGCCAGCAGGCTAAAAAATAAACGTTTATCTTATCTTACCGTGAGCGCATTTTATGTCAAGAAGTTCCCAGTGATAGGTGCAGAGCGTGTCATGCACACGCTGAGTACGTAGAACACATACTATCAGGGTGTCCGACCCACGCGGGAACGACGTATATCTATAGACATAATGCGGCCCTAAGAGTGCTTTATTACCATCTTTGTCGCTCTTACGGTGTTGGCCGCGACCCTGTCCTGCCGAATGCTCCAAAGGAGATAGAGTCGATTGTCCGAAACGAAAAGTGCCAAATTTTCTGGAACTACGATTTTCGGGCAGCAGTCTCCGTTGCGCACTCGAGGCCTGACATTGTTCTCCAAGACTTCGAGAAGCGAACTATATTCGTGATCGAATTCTCAGCTCCGTCCGAATACAACATCACTGCAAAGGAGAAAGAAAAAGCGGAGAGGTATCAAGACCTTAAAAGAGAGCTACAACGACTGTACCCAAAATATTCGGTACAAGTAATTGTCCTTGTGATAGGTGGTCTCGGAGGTGCGAAACTATTACTGGTTCTTAACCTTAAATCCATACCCGCGTGCCAAAAATATGCCAAGGCACTTGCGAGATGGATGCAGAAAGCTGTCATCCTTGGGTCGCTTCGTGTCCTCAAGACACACGAGGGTTTCGCCGGCCTGTCGTTGTGATTTTGTCGTTGCCTATGACCACCCATCTCACGGTTGTGAGACGTGGCCATAGGTGTGATTTACCGCGGTGCTACTGGGGGCTATTGACATTTTGTTGGATGGCAGTTGCTCTTAGTGGGACCCTGCGGTGGTTGTTTAACTTTTTTTTCCAATTATATATCTTAAAATTTTGAACAATTTGTTATAATAGTAACTTATAATTTCATATGTCCCTGAAATGTAAACGTCGCATCGGTAAGTTTATAGATTATGTTCCATATCTACGAATATGTTATATTTGCTATAAAAAAATTTTGTTATATGAGAAACTTCGTTCTATGTTTTTCAGATAAATGATGAAGAAAAAAATTTTAACCTGAAGAGGCTCCACGTCGTGGAGCGAAAGCTTGTTTTTAAATAAACTTGATAGATCAGTAGATCAAAAACCAACATCTTCGTATATATTTACTGCACTAGTCGACAACCAACAACTTATATTAATCTTTAGGAACTCTCTCGCGCGACCTTGAGCAGGATATGCAGCGTTTTGAATTCTTCCCCTAACCTTCCTTATGCCTAATCCAAAGACAGTTCCTTCATATCAACCTGTGAATAAAGCATTCAGTCAAAACAAATTTGATAAGAACGTCTAATATAGTTTCAGTCAAAAATGAAATGTAATGAATACAATTCTAGGCTTGATGTAGCGACCCTGGAAAGTGTAAGAATTAAGCAGTTTGATAATAATTAAGTCATGAGCGCAAGTAATCAAATTTAAAATGCTCCCCTTTGCCATGAAACTGCACAGTATCAGGAACCAACCGGATTAACCCTATATTCTCAATCCTTCCGAAGAGGTAATATTCGTCTGACACTGCATCGAGAAACGCCATTAACATTGATTCCTAAAAGCGAATTATTGGTAGAGTTCACAAGACATCCAACAACCATACACGATTTTGGGTCACTGACCACTGAAATAGTGGGAACTGTAAATTGAAATTTGAATAATGAGGTTATCACATGCGAGATCATTTCTATCATGACTCCCATCGAACACCCAGTTGTAGTGGGAATTTTAGGAATGACGGCTATTGAACGTCCGGGCTTTTAAGTTTAGCGTGGAAAGAACACTTAGTTTTCAGTTATTCTTTTTTTACTGTTTGATGCTTCTATAGGGCTGGACACTCGACGGAGACAGCACTAAGCGGAGCAGTAAACCTAATTGAAGGACAACTGAAGGAGAAAGGGCTCGCGATTGAAACCTTTATGGACATCGAAGGAGCCTTCAATAACACCTCTGGAGAGGTGATCAGGGCGGCCATGATCACACATGGTGTGTCTATTGCAGTCGTGGAATGGACGTGCCACATGTTGGCCAACAGGAATCTAACTACGACTACCACTTTATGTGGAACCGTTGACACGAGATGTCCATAGGGAGGAGTATTATTGCCCTTGCAGTGGTGCTTCGTAGTGGATGAACTGCTTCATCTACTCTCGAGTCAGGGCCACCACGTCATAGGCTATGCGGACGATATACTGGTTATCGTGGGAGGCGAGCATCTGGATGCGTTCTTCGGAGTAATGCAGCAAGCACTGATGATAGTGGATTCATGGTGCAAGAAGACTGGACTATCGGTTAATCCGAGTAAGACAGACGCGTTTGTTTTCACCAGAAGGTATAAGTGGGGAACCACGAGTACACTGAAACTTGGAGGACAACAACTGGAAATCAAAGAACGAGCTAAATATCTAGGAGTCATTCTGGATAAGAAGCTGTTATGGAACGAGCACCTGCAAACAAGTGCAAGAAGCTAGTAGCGATTTTATGGCTGTGTAGGAGAGCTATAGGAAAAAGCTGGGGCTTGAAACCGGAGACACTTATGTGGATCTACACAGCGATCTTGCGACCCAGGCTAACCTATGCGGCGGTGGTCTTGTGGAGCAGGGTCGAGCTGTCCACTATAAAGTCTCGACTGGAACGGATCAAGGGACTGATTTTGAGAGGCGTTAATGGTGCCTCGAAGTCGACACCCACGATGGCACTGGGGGCACTAATAGGTTTGGAGCCCCTCCACCTCATCATCAAGGCCGTTGCTGCGAAGGCGGCCTGGAGAGTAAATTTGGTAAATAACAGAAGGATCTCGACAACAGTGAAGATCCCAGTCGACATCGCGAGGAGGCCGACCCTGAACATTCCCAGGGACAAAATGGCCATTCGCTACCTTTTGGACAAGAAGTATCGAGTTAGCCTATCCACGAAGGAGGAATGGGTGAATGACGACACACACCTGCCCAGTGATGGAGACAACTGGTTTACAGATGGCTTCAGGATCGAGGAGAATGCAGGAGCCGGTGTATATCGTAGAAGGAATGAAATGGGCTTCACAATCGAGATGGGGTCCTACGGCACAGTTCTACAATCTGAGATTATGGCCATACTCCAGTGCGCCTACAAGGCAAAAGAGTATGGCAACAAAAGAAACATCCGTATCTGCTCAGACAGCAGGGCTGCTATATTGGCCTTGAATGGAACAACGAGCACGTCGCTATTAGTATGGAAATGCTTTGAGGCACTGAATATGTTAGCGACGGAAAACCGAGTTACTCTGCTATAGATCCCTGGACACAGCGGTATCAAGGGCAATGAGATATCGGATAGGCTAGCCAAATTAGCAGCAAGAAGAAATTTTACTGGACCTTAGCCAGTTGTAGGTATTTCCAGTAGGCCAGTGACTGAAGAAATTAACAGTTGGCTGACTGAGGAATATAAGAATGAGTGGGCCTCTGGTCGCAGACAGGCCAAAACACTCTTGGGCTCAAAGATTAACTCTAACCGAGCAAGGGAAATACTCAAGCTTGGGAGAAAAGAAATCAAAGTCCTAACAGAAATGTTTATAGGGCATGGGAACTTCGGATATCACAGACATAAGATAGGGCATGCGGAAAGTCCCCTCTGTCGTCTGTGCGGAAAGGATAATGAGACAGCTACGCACATCCTTTTTCACTGCCCTGCGATTGCGGGGAAACGTCTAACACCTACAGGCAATCACTGCATTAGTGAGAGTCAGAGATATCAGCCAACAGCGTGGCTGCGGTCCTCTCCCTATGGAGAGGGCTTTGGGGTCACGCTTAGGCTTACAAGGGGACGCAACGGGATTACCCAAGCGGCAGGGGATGTTACGGTCTCAACCCAGAACTAATAATAATAACGTTTGAATAAACTTGAACTCATTCCTTTAAAAGATTCTAATTACAAAACGTTTTTTAAAAATTACAAAAAAAATTCATTTTTTTTTATTATTATTAAATTAAATTTTTTAAATTTTTAAAAAAAATTACAACGTATGCCTAATGACAGGGCTCAGGACAGGGTACTTTTTAGTAACATAATTGTTTTTTGATGCACGGTTGCCGAAAGTTAATTATTTTATTAAAGGGTTACTATTCGGTATATTTTTTGCCCGAAATGATGACATGAATTTACTCATTAATCATATTACTTACAAACGTGTGTAAGTTCACTCTCGTATTTCCTTCCATTAGAAAATGTGCCTTTGACAGTTTCAATTGGAATGAAATTCTTAGGAAAGTTATGAAAAATTTAAATATTCAAATTATCCAGTAAATTTGGCACTTCACAGCACTGAAAATTATAGAGGAATAAAAAAATATTAAAAAATCTGCCTGCTGCGCCGGCACATTCTCATCGCTCGCGAATTTGAGCGCGCCTAGGGCGCGTGTTTGTTTTGAATCTTGCGCTTCGCACTCGATAATGTCTTTAACTACAGCTACGTGCTCAGTCTTTGTACTCATTTCAAATTTGTGCCCAGACCTTTTAAAATTAAAGGTTAAGCATCGACAAGTGTAATTTGGTAATTTTGAATTCTCTTTTGTTAAAGCTACTTTGGATTTAATGAACACATTCTCATCACGCATCTCGTGCTTCGCACTCGATTTTGTCGAAAATTCGAACTTGTCTACATTATGTTCAACTCTATTATATCAACTGTATATTATATTTAATTCTATACCTCGGTTTGGGGCTGCTTATTCAGATATTTCAAAATGAAGTTCAAATTTTATTTTTATTTTTAGTGTGAATAACAATACCTTGTGTTGTTATTCCAAAAATTTAATTTTTTTTATTGTAAATGTTATTTTTTACGACTGAAACAAAAACTACGCGTCCTATGAAAAAGTGATTATTACAAAATTTGTACATGTGTTTCAGGTGCTTGTGACGTTTTTCCAAAAATTTCAGTTCTTCATTTTTAATGTTATTTTTCACGATTAACCTTCCGGTGGGCGCGCCTTCGAAAATCACACGAGCGGGCGCGTAGCAGCACTGAGTGCTGCCTCCAGAAAATCGGCTTTCCCGCTCATGAAGTAGCCCTGTTTTCGAGGTAAAGCAGGTAAAATCATTAGGAACAACCCTCATTATCGAACTGAATTATATATTCTTATATATTTTCTTCCCCGGGAAAGATGTGTTTTTGACTCCTGGTGCATTGGCTCAATCTCGTGTCGTCGAGGAACCTACTCCAGGGACCCTAAAGTACTGCAAAAAACCAGACTTCCCCGGAGAAAATGTGTTTTTTACACCTGGAGAATTGGTTCAATCTCGTGTCTTCGAGGAACCTACTCCAGAGACCCTAA
>CAKNYM010026701.1:0-10290 GCA_932195095.1 Andricus curvator | reverse complement strand
TAGGAGTTTTCAAATTCTTCTTGGAGTCAGACGCAGTTTCTTTAGGTGTGTACTGTGGAGGTGGCATCCCGTTCAAGGCAGAAGATTGATTTTTTATTAAATTATTATTGATGGAAGGCATTCCCTCTAAGATCAGCGAAGTAAAATTTTTTGATTTCTGCCTGCAGTCAGGCCCAGTTTCTTTAGGTTTGGACCCTGGAAGCCGTATTCCCTTCGAGTCATAAGTAGTATTAAAATTAATATCACTTAACGGATCTCTTTTTTTTCATTTCTAAAACCTTGGGTACCTCAGAAGCATTCTTTTGTACTTCTAACTTTTTTCTTCCCTGTTAGTCAGTTTTCAATTTATTTAGCCTGGCAGATATGTTTACGTGCATATTCTGCTGCACTTCTGTCTCAGAATTATTTGAAGGTTGCACCTCTTGTTCGCTATCGTTCGTCGTGGTATCATGTGGTGGTACCATATATTTTTTATTTGGTACTCTCTGCCTATTGCCTTTCTCCAAAATCTCATTCATCTCTTCTTCAGAATCTATGAAAATAAAAAGAACTGTCAGAAGCAGTTGTTAGCGGCGGCGGTTTTTCTGAAAAAATTAAAAGTAGATTTTCTCAAAAAACCCACCTTTAAAATTTTTACGATTTTTTTACATTCTCATCTAGAGAAGGTATTAGATTTGTGTAAAATTTGACCCCCCGGTTTTTATCAAAAGTCCACGTTTTGAGACCCCCTGAACCCAAAAAAAAACAAGTTTTTACGAATGTGGCTGTATGTATGTATGTCTGTCTGTCTGTGAGCACGATAACTTTCGAAAGAATTGACCGATTCGATTGGCCTTTGGTATACTCTTTAAGTCTCCTAAACTAAAGGTCAAGTTCGTTAGCCAGCCATTTTGGATGAAAATTCAAAAAGTGAGAGCAATTTGAAAATTTTTTAGACCATTATTTTCAAAATTTGGAAATTTTAATTACGGCCGCTTATAGTAATAAAAAATTCAAATATTTTATTCTAATGACATTTTTCGATAAAATGAAAATTTTCAGAGTTACAGCATTTTCAAAATCCAAAAGAAGAAACGATAATTAACATTTTCAGCCAAACAACGCACGATACGAAAAAAGTCAAGACAAGAAAAGTGTTTCTTTTTGCACGCCCTACAAGATTATTAGAACGACTTTTTGAATTTTCTTGAAAAATCGAAAATTCACATTTTTATTGCACAAGAAATAATGAAAAATCAATTTTACGGTCACACTATGCAAGATACGACAAATGATGATTGAACAAAATTTGTGCACTCAAAAAAGATCTACAAATTTGTTATTGGTCACTTTTTGATAGGATGTGTAGTTTTTGTTTTATTCGTAAAAAATAACATTAACAGTGAAAAAATCGGCCCGATAATTTCTTACAATCGAATTTTCTACTTTTTCTCGCAAATAATGACAGATACGAAAAAATGTTGAGATAAAAGTTTGCACGTCTAAAAAAGTTCTTTTAAAAATTCCTCTTATTCTTTTGTGATATCTTTCATTGTTTACGAGAAAAATTCAAAAACTACATATTTAGGAACGAAAAATTCTCCCAGCCTCAAAAATGGTTTAGCACGCATGATGCTGATAAGATGCCTTTCTTCTATTAGCAGAAATTGTAGGAAAATATGCGAAAAAATAAAAAAGGTGGGGTTCCCCAGAAAATCTTTCATATTTTTTTCATCAAAATTTGAAAACATGAAGAAAATATTATCTGGAAAACCCCACCTTTGTTTGTCTTCCAAATATTTTTGAAATATTTCTGCTAATAGAAAGAAGGCATCCTATTACAGGGCGTCTAGCGATTTCTAGGAACAAAATTCAAGCTCTTATCCAGGTTTTCCAGGTCAAGACCTCAAGTTTTTTCAGGTCTCCTTTTTTACATCAAATAATGAAATAAACTTTTGTCATACATGTAAAAAAAATAAGTCATTTCATTTTTTATTGGCCAACAATTTATAAAGAAAGCCGAATCATAAATAAACAAGCTCTTAATTTTTTGCGAACATAAGTCGTCTTTGTGAAATCTTTGCGAATATTTTCAAATCTTTGTAAAGTCTTTGAAATCCTTGAAATCTCTGAAATCTTTACGAAATCATTGAAATCTCCGAGAATTTTTTTGGAATTTTTGAAATATTTGTGAAATCTGTGAAATATTTTGAAAACTTCATGAATTCGTTGGAATTTGTTGAAGTATTACAAATCTTAGTGAAACCTTGAAATATTTGTGAACTTTTTCTTTAATCTTTGTTTGCGAAATCTTTTGTGTTCAATTGAAATCATTGAAATCTTTCGAAATCTTCTCAAATGTGTTGAAACCTTTTGAAATCTTTGAAATGTTATGAAATCTCTGAAATCTGTGTACTGTACCCTTGTTGAAATCTTTGAAATTCTTGAAATGTTTTGAAATCCTTATGAATTCTTTAAAATATTTCTGAAATCTTTTTGAAGTAATTTGTATTCGTTTGAAATCACTGGAATATTTGAAATATTTGTGAAATCTTTCTGAAATTCTTTGTAATCGTTTAAAATCACTAGAATATTTAAAATCTTTGTTAAATATTTTGAAATCTTCTAAAAAATTTTTATATCGCTTATAATATTTGAAATGTTTTTAAATCTTTGAAATCTGTTGTACTGTACCCTTGTTGTAATCTTTTAATGTATAGAATTCCTTAAAAAACAAGAATTCAACGATCAAATTTGGACAAACACAACAAAATGCTCCTATTGCAATTCCTAAAAACAAAAAAATGTGTTTCTTTGCACAAAAATAAAAAAGAGGAAAGAAAAATGAGAAGGCAACCAACCACATCCCCTTCCTTCTCTTTTTTATTTCTTTCGTCTTTTTTATTTTTATTATTATTAAATCACAATATGAAAGCATGCAAAATATTTACCAACGTTTCGGTGCTCACACAGCACCCTTATCAAGGCAAGAAAAATTAGAGCAGGTAGGAACAGCGACGAAATAACGACGCTATTACTTCGATACCTGACAACTGAATGTGGGTCAATAGACAAATCCGTTATAAACAAACAAGAAATGAGAGAAAGTCAAGACCCATGAAAACGTATTGCTAAATGTAATTAATCATACTAGAATAACTTTTGTTTAATTTATCCAAATGAGTTTTTAAATTAATAGACAACTTATTTTGTTTTTTAATATAAAGCATTTCCATGAATTCTCTCTTTCTCTCATTACTTTCACTGTGTAAAATTTCAACATTATCCCAGTCAAACTCATGGTCAACATCAACAAACCCTCTCGTATGTCTAGCAAGAACGCTCTTATAACAACGTCCTAAACGAACATCACTTTTGTGTTCCTCCACCCTAGTACTAAGAAGTCTGCCAGTCTGTCCCACATAAGTCATCTCACAGATCTTGCAAGTGATCTTGTAAACAACACCTCCCTTTTCAAATTTATCTAAAGGATCTTTACCAAAAGTTAATATTGAATCCATTTTAAATGGTATACGGAAAATAGTATGAATATTAAATTTTTTTAACATAAATTCAATAGTTTTCGAAATTTGACCAAAAAAAGGAAGAACAAAAGTATTGAAAGAACTATATTCTCTCAATTCTTTCTGATTATCTGCAGATAAGATGTTACTTTGTTTGTTTTTGATTTGTTGAATTCTAATGTGATATGTTGCTCAATCAATTTTTGTGGGTAATGATTAAGAAAAAGGATATTCCTAACTATATTTAAATTCTCTTTGTGAAATGAAATGTGGGAAACCTAGAGCTCTGTCAACTAAGTTTTTGATTACTGCAATTTTATTTTGAAAAGGATGAGCCGAAAAGAAATTAAAAATTCTACCTGAATATGTACTTTTCCTATACCAATTAGTAATAATACTACCATCCCGACCCTTAATTACTTCTACGTCCAAAAAACTGATTCTATTATTGTTCTCTATTTCATGGGTGAACTGAAGTTTTGAATGAAAACTATTGAAAGCATCAAAAACTGCCTGTAACTTTACTAGAGAAACACATAATAAGGTATCATCAACATACCGAAAGTAAAAGGGCAAAACAAAATCCAGCTTCTTGAAAGCAAAGACCTCCAAATCTTCCATAACTATTTCTGCTAAAATCGGAGAAATGACTGAACCTATCGGAGTACCGAATTTTTGCTTATAAAAAGATCCATTGAATTTAAAATAAGTTGAGTTCATAATGAAAACTATCCCTTCAATAAAATCTTTTTGACTTAATCGAGTACATGTTTTTATATTATCCCATCTATTTAAAATTGCCTGTTTAACCAATTCAAGGGGTATACTTGAAAACATTGCAACAACATCCAAAGAAATCATTACATGGTCATCAGGAACAGTTTTTTTAATAATAATTTTTTGGAATTCCCAGCTATTTTTAATATTGTATTTGGAAGTTGTAATTGAGTCTTTAAGTATCAAATTAAAATTTTTTTCTAAAAATTTCGTGGGAGTGTTAATAGTTGAAATAATCAATCTCAAAGGATAGCCATCTTTATGAATCTTTCTCAGACCATAACATCTTGCAAGAACTGTGTATTCGGTATTTATATCAGTCCATCTTATATCTTTTCCCAAAAGCCCTTTCTTTCTCCAATTGTCTAGAATCTTGAAAGTGTCTCTTCTTAATTGCTTCAACGTATTTTCACTCAATAATTCAAAGTTATCACGATTGGAAAGTAAATCCTCCATATCCCTAATATAATCCGATTTCTTCATACAAACTGTAATATTGCCTTTATCAGCATTCATGCAAATTATATCATGGTTGTTTTTAAGGAAACCTTTCGTTTACTTGAAACCCTCAGAAATTTTACGATCGATACTACTAATGTGCAAACAATTTTTATCAACAAAGCTCTTCGACAAGTGTAAAACCTTGTTTCGGAAATCCTGTTGATCTAATATTGGAATTTTGTGTATACTTGATTCAACATCTTTGACTATTTCCATCATTTGTTTCGATTTACTTTTAATCACATGGTTACTAAAACCTTTACCTAATCTGAGAATATCTGTAACTGTATCAGGAATTTGAATATTTGCCAAATTTACAAACCAAGGATCCTTATCTTCTTTTTCAAAAATCTTGTGTAAATTTAAATTTTGCTCTTGAATATTAGTTTGTTGATCAATCAAAATAGAAAGTTTGTTCTCATGTTTTTTATCATCGTTTAAAAATCTTCGATTAAGGAAAATCTGATGTTTTAAAAAATCAATGATTTTATCTTGTGGCAAACATACTTCTAATTCACTTTTGATTCTGGAAATTTTTACTTTTAAAAAATTAACATGATTTGAAACATCCTTGATCAGTAAATTCAGCATTGAGAGTTTGAAATTCTTTAAATTATGTTCAAATTGTCTATTGCAAAAATTACTGTGAAAAAAAAATCTCGGAATTTGTTATCCAAGAAAAATATTTTTTTAGGTAAAACATCATTTCTTCGACATTCAATCAAAAATCTTTTCTGAAGGATACTGTCTCTTAATCTTTGGTTGATATCACACCATAATTTAACTTTTCTGAAGGCTTCAGGACCATATGTAACTTTGATTTGATTAAAAAAAATCATTTCAAAAAAAGGTGGTTAGTAATGACCTCCAATCCAAGTCAGCTAAATTGAAATTTAAGAATTTTAAATTAGATTAAAATCAAATTCAAAATCCCATTTAACGTCCAATAATCAAGTTAATGTATAGAATTCCTTAAAAAACAAGAATTCAACGATCAAATTTGGACAAACACAACAAAATGCTCCTATTGCAATTCCTAAAAACAAAAAAATTTGTTTCTTTGCACAAAAATAAAAAAGAAGAAAGAAAAATGAGAAGGCAATCTTTTAAGTAATCTTTTAAGTCCTCGAAAGCTTTGAAATCTATGAAAACTTAATGAAATTTTAGAAATATTTTTGAAACCTTTCTTTAATCTTTGTTCGTAAAATCTTTTCTGTTAGTTTGAAATTATTAAAATCTTGTCAAATTTGTTGAAACCTTTTGAAATCATTAAAAATCTTTTAAATGTTTTGAAATCTTTAAAACTGGAGTACCTTACCCCTCTTGAAATCTATTGAAATCCTTACGAATTCTTTGAAATATTTGTGAAATCTCTCGGAAATCTTTTGTAATCCTTTGAAGTCACTCGACTATTTGAAATCTTTTGAAACCTTCTCAACAAATTTTTAATAGTTTAAAACCTTTGGAATGTTTTGCAATCCTTAAAATCTGGTGTACTGCACCCTTGTTGAAATCTTTAAAATTCTCGTATTATTTTGAAATCTTCATGAATTTTTTATGAAATCTTGGAAACTTTTGTGAAATATTTTGATATCTCCTAAAAAATTATTAAATTGTTTTAAAATGTTTTGAAATCTTAGAAATATGGTTTAATATACCATTTTAAAAATCTTTAAAATCTTTTAAAATCTTTAAAATCTTTTGAAAGATTTGAAATCTTTCTGAACTGTTCGAAATATTTTGAAATCTTTGTGAATTCGTTGGAATTTTTTGAAGTATTACAAGCCTTAGTAAAATCTTTTGATATCTCCTAAAAAATTTTGAAATTGTTTGAAATCTTTGAAATGTTTTGAAATCTTCGAAATATGGTTTGATATACCCTTTTAAAATCTTTTGTAAGTTTTAAAATCTTAATGAAATGTTCGAAATTTTTGTGAAATGGTCGTAATCTTTGAAATCCTTATGTAATGTTCGAAATCTTTATGAAACTTTTGTGAAAACTTTTTAATCTAGTGTAGAGGCCTTTTTTGAATCTTTGAAATCCTTGAAATCTTTGTGAAATCTTTTGAAATATTTATGAAATCTTTCTTAAATCTTTGTTTGGAAAATCTTTTGTATTCGTTGAAACGATTGAATTATTTTAAATTTTTTGAAATCTTCTAAAATGTCTTGAAACCTCTTGAAATCGTTTCAAATTTTAAAAAATTTTGAAATCTTTGAAATCTGGTGTACTGTACCATTTTTCAAATCTTTGAAATCCTTTAAATCTTTAAAGTTTTAAAATGTTTATGAAATTGCTGTGAAATCTTTACTGAAATCTGGTGTGCGCGTCTTTTTTAAATCGTTAACATCCGTGAAATCTTTGTGAAATTTTAAAAATATTTAAAATATTTTGAAATGTTTGAAATATTTTAAAATCTTTAGAAATATTTTGTAAAGTTTTGAAATCTGGTGTACACTCAAAAACCGAGTGGTCAACCCATAAAAAAATCCGTTGTATGGCCATGGCTTATTCTAATTCTGAAACTGAATTAACATCGAAAATTTAAACTAATAATTTTTATAATTTCTAAGTTGAACACCACAACAAAATTTATACTTCAATATTCTATATTGAGGGAGAAGAAATTAAAAACTTATAGAATTAATCACAATAATAAAGTCTGTTCTTTACAATCTATAAAATAATTGGTACAGTCTACAAAAATTGCCTTTAAATCTCTTTATTTATTCTAAATAAACAAAAGATAATTTATATCTTGATGAATAAAAAACTTGTCAGTAGCAAGATTTTTTCCAAACGAGATATTTCTTTCATAATAGGCTAAAAGACTTAAATTACTCTTCGCATTTCAATAAAATTACTGTTTTAAGAGCAAAAAAAAATAATAATTAAAATTCGAGGTTCTCGTTTAAAAAAAAATCAAGGAGAATTCCAGGTTTTCAAGGTTTTCAAGGTCGCTAGACACCCTGTATGAGCTTTATGCGGGCTAAACCATTTTTGAGTCCGGGAGAAGTATTTTTTCCTAAAAATGTAATGTTTGAATTTTTCTCGTAAACGATCAAAGATATCGCAAAAGGACAAAAGGCGTTTTTAGCAGAACTTTTTTAGACGAGCAAACTTTTATTTTAACATTTTTTCGTATCTGTCATTGTTTGCGAGAAGAAGTAGAAAATTTTGATTGTAAGAAAAAAAAAATTCTCCTAACCACAAAAGTTATTTAGCCAGCATAAACCTTACAAGATATCTTCCTTATTCAAGTACAAATTTGAAAAAAATTGGCAAGAAACATAAGGTGGGTTTTTTGAGAGTATCGACTTTTATTTTTTTCAGAAAAACCGCCGCCATATTGTTAATTTCAAACCTTTTTTTAATTTATCCAGCGGATTACGGAAGAAGACAATAGACGCTATCAGAATCAAAAAGAAAACGATACATATCTCAATTAGATCAAAAGTTAGAGGTTTAAAGAAAAAAATTCGGGTTTTTTGAAAAAGCACAAAATTCAAATACGCATATCTTCTCAGAAAATTTGTTGTTGCAAGCCAGGAAAATACGCATAGTCTACCCGGTAAGAAGAGAAGAATTCAAAAAAAAGCAGAATCTGAATTCCCATTCATTTAATTGAAGTGTATTGGGAGGAATTAAAAAATGGAGGAATGCAAAAGAAAGAATAGAAAGAAAGAGAATAATGTCACTTTGAAGACGCAAAAGCTAGTCTTTTTAATCCACTCAGAAAAATTTAATGGAAGCGTATTGGAAGGAATTAAAAAGTGGAGATATGTCAAAGAAAGAATAGAAAGGAATAGAATAATGTATCTTTTAAGGCGAAACTTTGAATTGAAATAAATTCATTTTTTTAAATAAATAAGTATTGTATTTGGGTAAATTATGTGAACATTTTTTTATTAATCTATCGAACAGACATATTTTGACTGATTTCATATGAAATCTGTCTTGGAACACGCTCTACTGCTGTGCAAATTTGCATGGATTGCACAGCCACACAAAAAAAGTATACGGAGTCAAAAAAACGATCTATATAACATTGTAGTAATATTGGTCCAGCATAGTCGAAATCCAAATTGTTTTAATTTTCTGCTTACCGTTTTTTTTCGTTTGACTTTGAATTTTTTGTTTAGGTTAAATTTTTGCAACTTGACTGCTAAACATCTGAAATCGTTTTTAGGGTTATTAAAATCACTCCACCGTTATGCTAGAGAAAAAAATTGAAATTTCCAAACTTATATTCCACAAAAATGAATAGAAACTATGCAAGTACAGATATTTTGTGTACAGATTAGAAGGAATTAAAACAATCGAAAATGAAGCATGTCAGAATGAAATTAAAAATAACCATGACAAAAAAAATTGAAATTTCCAAACTTATGTTGCACACGGAGGAATAGAAACCATGTAGGCGCACACATTTTGTGGACGGATTAGAAAGAATTAAATTAATCGAAAATACAGCATGTAAGTATGGAATTGAAAATAACCATGAGAGGTGTGTCTACTGCTCGCATTAAGAGGAATTAAAAAAATGGAAAATATATTCGCCTGTATAGAACACAACACAAGTGGCAATCGTTAAGGAAATAGAAAAGAATTGGTTTCGTAGATAAACCTATTCTGTCTTTGGGCACTTCTCCCGATGGAAAATTAGCACATTCAAAAAAATTAAATAATGCTCGCTCTTTCGTTTATATCTGAAAATATTAATTTTTCTCTATTCTTCTCTTCTTACCGGGTAATTTGTTCTAAAAGTCAATATATGTTGTCTCTAAGCAAATTCGTTTTCCTTGAAATGTTTCCATTTTTTTATTGAAAGGTGGAATGCATCGCTTGATTCCTTATATCAATTTTTTTTCGAAAATTTCAAAAGTATTTAAGAAAAGTTAAAAAAATAAAAATATGCTACACAGATATTAAGTCTTTGAATATGGGTGAACAAAGTTTAACATAAAAATGTTAGCCAATACCGAGAAAATCGAACGAGAATTTTGAGATTAAAACTGCATTTTTTATTGTTTGCAAAACAAGAAACTTGCTCCAGAGATATTTCAAGCCTCACTTTGCTACATAACTCCCTGCACTCCCCTTTCTTCGATTTTAGGGATATGATTTCTAGGGTTGCCACCTAGACCGGTTTGACCGGCGCAAACGCCTTGAGACAGCGGTAACCCGGAAATCTCTACGAACCTAGTACTAATAGTCCTAATAGTACTAATAGTCCAGTTATTTTGTAATGCTGTTGATAAAATTTTAAAAACAAAATTAAACTCAAACATGTTTTCTAACAATATTTAAGTTTGTACTTTCGTAGACGCATTTCGAGAGTTCCGCCGGCTTTTACGTGATTCCGCCGGCAGCCTGCCTCAAGGCGTTTCTTCTTCTTCTTCTTTGGGGGTTTTTCTTATAGTCCAGTCAACGGGGAATAAATTTCACTCAAAAAAACGAGTTCGGAAAAGTAGAATTTTTTTCTCACGGATACGTTGGGGATGACTT
>CAKNYM010026695.1:0-11688 GCA_932195095.1 Andricus curvator | reverse complement strand
ATACTTTAATATGCAAAAATAAAAAAAAATTAGTGGATGACCCTATTGTTCATGTTTTATTCAAATAAATATTAGGATGTAATGAGTTGAAATTCATATCCGACAAAAATGAAAAATAATTTAACTTTTAGATGGCCGAGGTGTTAAGACGACGGGACAAAGTTACCACAATATAATAGGAAGTTGCATCAGAAGTTCGGCACCCGGCGTATGTACAAGAGATTTGCAGAAACTCATTTCTTCTTTTTTTTTGTACAAAAACTTTTTTTATATTTTTAATTAACTGCAAAATCTATATATTGGACTTTTATGGCATAAAAAATAATTATATTATTTAATTATTAATTATTTTTTTATCAAAATAGCCGATCTGTCTAGAAACTAGTCGATCCGAGCGTTACATCCCAGTCTACCCACTCGACAGTCAGCCTGTGGAACGCCAGTGTCGACTCAAGGCGGACTGGACAGAAACAGTAAAGCGCCAAGAAATTTTTCCACACGGGGTAGGTAGGTTTTGCATACCCTTTTTTTATTATTATTATACCATTAAGCCATTTCCCTTTCGGGGTAGGCGTGACTTGCTCGGTTGGAGAAAGGTAGTGTGTATATGGGTGTATAGGTATAAAGTAGATAGGTATATGTTAAATAGGTATATAGGTGTAAGGTATGTAGGTATATAGGTATAAGGTAGATAGGTATATAGGTGTGCTGTATAAATATTTTAGATTGATCTGGAATTCTCGTGTTATTTATTTAAATGACACGTTTATTCCGCAACACTGCTCCGACCCAGGTTGCTGATCAATCTCTCTAGCGATCACCCCAAGTGAAGAGCCTCACAAAATTGTTATGTATGGTTCCCCACTTGGGCCCATTAGTATCCAAGGTCTTTGTTTCAGGCGTCATTCATTCTATTGCCACTCTGTTTACAAACTATTTGTCGCCACACTTTTCTGTCCTGGCATACTACTCTAGCTTCCTTCACGTCCATGCATTTTTTCATGGAAGCTCTTGTGTTTCTATGGCTTCTTATGTCTCTTCGGATTAATGTCTCATTTACAGATTCTAACCATTCTTTCGGTGGTCTACCTCTGGACATTCTGCTATTAACTTTACCTTTATACACTTGTTTGGTCAGTCGTTCATCTTTCATTCTTTCAAGATGACCGAACCATCTTAACTGATTTCTTTCCCATGTGTCAACTATTGTCTCTTTTGCACCACATTCTTTGAGGATTGTCTCGTTTCGGACTTTGTCCATTAGTGTTTTCCCGCATATTATGCGCAGAGGTTTCATGCCGATCGCGTTAATTTTACTCCTGTCCTTTTTTTGACAGGTCCATGTCTCGCTACCGTATAGTACAGTCGGTACGACTATAGAATTATGTATGGCCATTTTAACTTTTTTTGATATGTTTTTATTTGTGAGGATGGACCCTGCTCTACCGATAACCTGCTTACCCTTATTTATGCGCCTATCTAACTCCCCATCTATTTTTCCGTCGCTAGTGAATAGACTACCTAGATATACGTACTGGTCAACTTGTTCTAATCTCTCATCATTTAGGACAATGTTGCATATTGTTTTCTCACTTTTTCCCTCAAACACCATGATTTTTGTTTTATTTATGTTAATTTTGAGTCCCATGTCCTTCATGCTTGTATTAAGTTTATTCAACATTCTTTGCAAGTCCTCGACTGATTCTGCCATAACAATCTTGTCATCTGCGAAAGCTAACCCACGTACCTTGACTGTTTGGAGATCTACACCTTCTTCGTCGAAGAGTGCAGTTCTTAGACACTTATCCATGAATATGATAAATAGCCACGAGGACATAACGCATCCTTGTTTCACGCCTTGCATAATATCCAAACAGTCACTCAGTTTCCCATTTACCCTTACACTCGCTTTACTACCTTTATATATTGTTTTTATTGCTTGTAGGAGCCCTCCATTTACTCCGTACTCTTTAAGGACTTCCCAAAGTTTACTTCTATTTACCTTGTCAAATGCTTTTTCTAGGTCAATAAATGCACAGAAAACTTTCTTTCCAACTCTCAAGCTTTTTTCTGTATTCTGTCTTAGACTAAATATCTGATCTGTACATGATCTTCCTGGCATAAATCCACTTTGGACTTCCCATATCTTTTCTTCTATATTCCATTACCCTACGAATAAAGTATTTTTGAGTATATTTTACTTACGGTACTTAGGCGGCTGATACCTCTGTAGTTACTGCAGTTGCTTTTATCTCCCTTTCCTTTGTATATTGGTACGATAATCGCTTTTCTCCAATCGTCTGGGACTTCCCCCGTCTCGATACATAAATTTATCAATTCGCACAACCTGTGAGGTATGTACTTGCAACCGTATTTAAGCATTTCAGCGCTGATACTGTCCTTACAGCCTTACCGTTTTTCAAGTTCTTTATTATGTCTCTGACCTCAGTGACACAGACTTTTTCAATTGGGTTTTCTAATGCATTTTCTTCTATATCGCAGTATTGTTGTCCTATAACTTCACCTCCTAATAGTTCTTTAAAAGAGTCTTTTAAAGCGTCTACTATCCCGTCTATATCATATAGCATTTCACCTTTGCTGTTTCTCATGCTCGCAAACTCTGTATTTTTTCTTTCCTTCAACTGTTTATATAATAGTTTCATAGTTCCTTCAAAGCTGTTTTGTATTTTCCTCTCTTCTTCTCTTCTTCTCTTCTTCTGTTCTGATTTTCTCTTTACTCTCTTTGACTAGTCGTTTAACTTTTCTCTTTTTGTGTCTGTAATCATTTTCAAGCCTATTTCTCTCCTCATCGCTAAGACCTGTAATCTGCAACTTTCTTTCGTGCGCTTCTTTCTTTTCTTTTTGGGCTGCCTCAATTTCA
This sequence comes from Andricus curvator, assembly GCA_932195095.1. NCBI lineage: Eukaryota > Metazoa > Arthropoda > Insecta > Hymenoptera > Cynipidae > Andricus > Andricus curvator. The sequence goes on along the minus strand of CAKNYM010026695.1, from coordinate 8,807 downwards.
TCATTCCACCATGCATCACCAGATTTTCTTCCTACAACCGCCGTTCCACATACTTCGGTCGCAGTTTCAACGATGATATCCCGTAGCAAAGTCCACATGCCCTCTAAATCTTTATTGTTCAATAACCCCTTCCAAATTGTCTCATCTATACGTTCGTTTAACCTATCTTAAAAGTCTATTCGCACTTCCGGTTTCTGTAAATTTTCAATCATTATTCGCGTTTGTTTTGCTTTTGTTGTTCTCTTTCTTCTCCATCCCCGCCCTAAATTTATTTTGGAGACTATGAGGTAATGATCAGTATTTCATTCGGAACCCCTCATGACTCTTGTATCTTTAACTAGTTCCCTTAGTCTTTCATCCGCAGTTAGTCTCCCTTAATATTGTAAAATATGATAAAATTATCAAATGAAACGCAATCTTATCTCTTTTTTAAAACTGATCCGAGAACAGATCTTGGGTCAAGTGACAAAGCGCTTTGCTCTGTATCTACAGGTATTAATTATTAATTTTGTGAATGCACCAAGCAAGAAGACTTAAGACCAGATTTGCATAACATACTGGAAGGGCTTCACATGTAAACCGGCCGATGGCGATGTGTATAATGCGATGCCAAATTTGTCTATTTGCAATACTATCTGTTACGACTATGTTTGCAGTTCTCATGTTGTCCTGGGCCACGTGTAAATCTAGTGCGATTGTCCAGCGTGGCTGCATATTTATTCGTCCACATATCGGTGCCTTCCCTGTTCATGGTCTCTCTCTCTTTTCTGTATAGTGTATATCATGCACGCGACCCTTTATACAATTGTGTGTGTATCTTCGCATAACCACAGTGACGGTCGATACTGACAGTGACATCACGTTCGGCTGCGTTTATTAAGCACCGTATTACCACTGTAAACACGTACCTAAATAACAGTTATTATAGTTAACAACCGATTACGGTCTCTACCCTTTCACATTACTACTGATAGCGCTACAAGCAATGTATTATCAGGCCAAATGATAACTCTCATAAAAAAGTATATCCGCAGATGAAACTCTAAATGAAAATAAGGTGTACAAAGATTTTCAAGGTCAATGAATTCAAATAATATATATTCTAAACATTTTAAATGGCGGAAACAATAAAAAAATTAATTATTTAATATTATAAATTAAAAACTCACTTTCTGATGGATTTGAATGTCTCCGAATCTAAATCTAACCTATAAATTCTATGATTAATTATTTTGTATAAAAATTAGTCAAATCGCAGTACTCTTATATAATGGCGACGATAGATGCCTTAATACGCATAAATGGAATTATAATAAATATTTCAGAGATGCAATAAAAAAGGTTTCGTTGCCTAAAAACTCTAATTATAGTGACAAATATAATTTAAAGCTATATCAAGGTTATCTGCAAAAATTGATTTTCTCATTTCCTTAAGTAGTACTAAACGCACTGATGGAGTATTTAAGCACTTTTTGTCAATCGAATCTCCCTTCAGCCCCAAAGGAGCCCATGAGAGGGGTCCACGTGTCCTCCGTATGTCACCAAGTTCGTCAAACAAAGCTGAGAACATCATATGCAGGTAGGATTATACCGAGGACCCCTTTTTCGGTTTAGAAGGCGATGAGCCACCCTTCATTTCTGTTGAAGTTTTGTTCCTGTGGATTCGAACATGTATATTGAGGGGTAAGACGGGTTAGTTACGCTTGACATGGATGGGATGTACATGATGTTAAATGCACAAAAGTGTAACTGCATTGTCAAATAGAAAAATCCCCTCCGGGACGTCGATGGCACAATAATAGGGCAGATTATAATCTTGTCTACCCCCTGGGCTCTCATCGCCCGCACCATCCTGTACTCGCCTCCGATACCCCATCCGATCTGTGTTCTGCCTGATAGACCTATCGCATCCTACCCTATCTTGTCCTGCGGGTGACTCGACCCGACGCTAGTGTGAGTGACTAAATCTAGTCCAGCAAGGACATCGTAGATATTTTTATTGAATGCACGTAAAGAGTCAAACAGTAGTATCTATTCCTTATTTATGACGCATTTACTCGGCCAACGGCCATACCACGCTGAAAAACCCAGTTCTCGTCCGATCACTGAAGTTAAGCAGCGTTGGGCGCGGTTAGTACTTGGATGGGTGACCATTAGAGAATACTGCGTGCTGTTGGTCCGTCGTGTGTGTGGTGAGCCCACACTTGTAGTAGTTATTTACTACAAGAAACTATCCACCTAGAAACACTACTCGAATCGGGTAGTGTCACGCCTACCCTGAAAGGGAAATGGCTTAATGGTATACTTACTTACTCTCATTGCGTTTCATTGTAATCTGTTTTTAAGAGAAGCGTGTCGAAACTTTGAAAAATTACGTGAAATAGAGAAATTTCTTTGAAAAAAGAATACTCCAGGATATTCGTAGCGACATATTGTGACTTTAATTTTGCGGTGTAGGGTGTAGCGGCGCGGCATGGCATAGCAGTCCACTCGAAAATAAGCAGGGTCATTGTTAGCTCTAGAATTGTTCTTAGTCAGCGAAGCCAGAGAGCGCATAGCACAGTCGAGCGACGTACTAGGCGTATGGGGTATATTTTCGCGAATGCGCATCCTACCGAAAGGGGTTGCTCAGCACAGTAATGATGCTCGCCCTCTTGCAACCGCCTAACCACCTTCCTCCGAGTCAGGAGGAAGAGTAGAAAACCCATGTGAGGAAGAAGGAAGTCTGCAAGAGCGGAAAAGAGAGAGAAAGAAAAAAGCTTTAGTGAGGAAGGTAAGAGAAAGAGAGGAATGAGCGAATAGCGCAGGGATGTAGACTGGAGAAGTGAAAGTAGGGATGCCGGAGTTTCCAGCTCGCCGAAGCCAATTCAGACCCGGAATTTATCCTATCAATTTCTGCTTGGTGGAGTGGCAAAGAGCTTGGCAGCGTTCGTCGTTCGCTATATTAACGTTGCACACTGCCTCTGCTTCAACCAGCCAGTATGAGTACAATCCACGTTTATAATATGATATCTGGAGAGACCATTGTTGCTCACACCCTACACCAATAAAGTAGCAACCGTCCTTATTTGGGTGCACTTTAACCCCAATCACGCAATGATCATCATGCCACTAGTGTGCAGGGGAAATTTTGTGGCGGTTTTGATCAAGAGAACAGCAATCTCATGACAAATTCATTTGAAGTAATAACTGTCAAAAATTAAGTACCATCATAGACATTGCAGGTATGCCATTTTTGAGCAATTATTGCTTCTTAGCATTTTTACAGAAATCTCAAACGCACTGGCTCAAAAATGAAACGGAATGAAGTAGTGGATACGATATGCTAGAGAGTACCCGGTAAAAAGGCTTGCATTCAAAGGTTTAAAAAATGTCAATACCTAGGATTTCCGTTTTTTCCTTCTTTTTATAATCCTCGATTAGACAGCGGAAATATTTAGATTCCAATCCCTTTCAAAGCCGATCGTAGCTGTCAAACATAACGTGAAATAAATTAAAAACACCATTTTCGTTTAACGGATTAAGAAGGCGCTTCAAAAGCATAACATTTGCAAAATCTAGTAGTGTGTTGTGCATAACAATACATCACTTTATCACAAAACTCTTGCTTTATTCAAATGTGATCAATTAACAAAATATAAAATCATGATAACGAATTTAAGAAATTAGTTTTCATCACAGCTACCTGTGTAGCAATCAATCTTGACAACGTAAAATGACTAATACTGTTTTTTTAAGTGCTTTTAACCTCATTGTTATTCGGAAAACAGTAAATAAGAACAGAGGAATGTGCAAATTTAAAACGGATTAAAAATGTTCTATTTCATGGTCGATTTGGGGTATCTAAAAGAATTCAGGAAAATATTGTCGCCACTGGGTACAGAAAGGGACTCAGTTTAAGAGATAACTTCTACTGCTATGGGGATTCAAAACGCGAGGACAAAAATTGAATCGAAAAGGTTCAATAATTGTCACGTCACTATTGAACAGGAAATTTTTTAATACTTTTCAATGCAAGCCGGGTAGTTAATAGATAATTACACAGGAATGTATGTAATAAAATATAAGTTTCATTAGAATTGCAAAATCGAGAAAATGTATAGGCAAGTTGACTGGTCACGCGGAGAAAAATGGATGTTTAATAATAATATATATTCAAAGCAACATCTACAATCTTTTTGAGGTATTAGGCTTAAATATATTTTTATGTTAGACTAAAATATCCAAGATGTTAAACTCGTACAGGAAAACACGCGAGACCTCTGTCGGCCGCTTGATGAAGCTTACAGTCAATGTCGTTCGATGTCATTTCGTGTCGTATATGAACTTGTGGAAAAATGATTATTACTAATATTTTATTTAAAAATATCAATAATAATGCTCTGAATTGTTTAGATATAGTAAAATAGCAGACGAAAGTGCTGCTTCTTCTTCAAAAAATTATTCGAGGTAAGAACGCTCTGCGTTACATATCTTTTATATCCACAGAAACTAACCTTTAACATCTAGAATTCTAGATGGATGTCCTACAGTTAAACATTAAATATGTTAATCTGAAACATCTAGATATTCAAGGTATTTTTACTGAGAAGTTGTAGGCTCCGGAAGCTACGATCATGGTTCTTTAAAAGCAACCAATCCCCATAGTGGTGGCACTCCCATGTATAGTTTTGAAGGCATTATGTTTTAGTGTCCGGGGGAACCGCTAGGTGGCGCTGAGAGTCAGTACAATGCAATGCGCATGGGCAACCATAATATTTTCAAATATTTCGAAATCTCGAAATTGGCCATTAGTCGAAGTGTCAAATTGTGTTTGTTGTGTTAACCTTGTTATATAAAATTTTCTGCAAGTTTTGATGTGTATATTGTTATATACGTACTGTGTGTACTATTTCGTGCTGATGTAAGGAAATGTGTTGATTGGTAAGTATTGAATTAAAAAAAAAAAAGTACTATTTGGTTGATTTGAGGTTACTTTGTTGTTTTCATATTTCGAAGCAGTAACAAATAAATTAAAAAGGATATAAATAAAAGTATTTTTGAGATATTAGGAGGTTTTTTTCTTCAAGCAAAGTTTGTCGTTTATAAAAATTTCTTTGTTAGAGAAATAAAAAATATTATTCGAAGACATAATCTCAAATGTAAAGCCAATTAATCATTTGCATTACAACAAATCATACTTCTAGTATTTAAATATATATTTTACGTATGAAAAATCTTTTTATATTCATCAATTTTGATAATTTTGAAAGTTTATTTACACGAAATTAAGCGAAATTTAATATTTACGAGAATTTGGGGGAAGCAGAGTTTGGAATGAATGGCTGTCAGGGATTTGTATGTTCATTGACTTATAGTGTCCGGGGGAACCGCTAGATGGCGCTGATTTTGAAGCCAAGTCTTCAAAACGATACATGGGAGTGCCACCACTATGCCAATCCCGACGCAACTAGAACGTGTACGTCATCCGCTTCTGCTCCTTCTGTCCTAGAAGGTAAGCAAGAGCGGGAAATTTACGCGAGATAACATCGGGCAACACTGTTCCTTGGAGTCAGGTCTCTAGCCGCGGATGATCTTACGCGGCAGACGAGACAGTTGGAGATGAAGTTTCACCTCTGGATACTTTTTTAGAGCTACCAATCTTTGTAGAATGTTATGAGGAACAGTGTTGACGAACCAGATGAAGTGATCCCAGAAGAACAGCCTTTTGCATCCGGTTCGCGATGGAATGAGCCTGACGCTGGCAAGCCGGAATCTTGTTGAGTTGGCTAATAAATGAAGCTTTCATACCTCCAAAACAGCCGATTATGAGAACTACAAGATGGACTTTGTAGCCTTGGTACAACCTGCTCAGCTCGAAAAGAAGTGCTTGATATTTCGCCCGTTTTTCTTCCTCCTTTGCCGTGATATTACCATCGGCTGGTGCCGAGAATTCAATCACGTAAATGATCTTGTTCTTCAGATCTTGGAGGACAATATCAGGCTTCGTAGCACTGATACGTTGAGTGGTCGAGAATGAGAAATTCCAGTAGATCTTACACTGATCATTCTCCACAACGGACTCGAGTTCCCCCTGGGCGTATGGCAAGACGGGCAATAGATCAACACCATAGAAGTGCCTCAGATGGTAATATAACACTTTTAGAGCCGCATTGTGTCTCTCTATGTACCCGTATCGTGCATATTTTGAGCATCCACTGAGAACATGTCCAAGTGTTTCTGGCTCTTGCTTGCACGCTCGGCAGTTGGTATCGCCTACAGGTATATTCATTATGCGCTCGCGGTAAACTAAGGTGTCTATAACGCCATCTTGACAGGCAAAAAGAAATCCCTCAGTCTCCGATTTTAATCCAGCAGACTTGAGAAACATGTTGGACAGACCCATCGAGAGCTCTTCTCTACGTATAATGCCGTAGAATTTACCATGAAGGGGCTTGTCAGCATGTTCTCTTAGTAGAAGCGTATGTTCTGCTTCCTGTACACGACTTTTGAGCATCAAAGGTGTTAGTGATGCTAGGCCATGTGTAGTGTCGCTGGAATCAAATGGGAGGCCAAGCTCCTCTCCGGCCCTATCTGCGGCACGATATAGAAACGCCGCAGCATTGACGACTTCATGTTGATGTACTAGTCGCATAAGAAAATCTGTGCTATTTAGAACTGAGCAGGCTGTAGCCAGAACCGTTCTGCGATGAAGACACTCTAAGCTCAGCAAGCCTCTACCCCCTTTATCTCGAGGGAGGTATATTCGAGGTACGGAAGATCTAGGATGATGACTTCGATGGATTGTCATCATCTTGCGTGTGCTTCGGTCAAGTTGCTTCAACTCATCGACGTTCCATTTTACTGCACCAAACGTGTAGAGCAGTATAGGAACGGCCAGCATATTGGTCGCCTGGATCTTATTCTTTCCAGATAATTCGGAAGCCCAAATTTTTCTGAGAATTTGGCGATATTCAAGGTATTATTCAAGGTATTATTATTATTATTATTATTATACCATTAAGCCATTTCCCTTTCGGGGTAGGCGTGACTAGCTCGGTTGGAAAATAGTAGTGTGTATATGGGTATATAGGTATAAAGTAGGTATATAGGTATGAGGAAGATAGGTATAGATATTTTAGATTGATCTGGAATTCTCGTGTTATTTATTTAAATGACACGTTTATTCCGCAACACTGCTCCGACCCAGATTGCTGATCAATCTCTCAAGCAATCACCCCAAGTGAAGAGCCTCACAAAATTGTTATGCATGGTTCCCCACTTGGGCCCATTAGTATCCAAGGTCTTTGTTTCAGGCGTCATTCATTCTATTGTTACTCTGTTTACAAACTATTTGTCGCCACACTTTTCTGTCCTGGCATACTACTCTAGCTTCCTTCACGTCCATGCTTTTTTTGACATGTTTTTATTTGTTAGAATGGACCCTGCTCTACCGATAACCTGCTTACCCTTATTTATGCGCCTATCTACCTCCCCATGTATTTTTCCGTCGCTAGTGAATAAACTACCTAGATATACATACTTGACAACTTGTTCTAATCTCTCATCATTTAGGACAATGTTGCATATTGTTTTCTCACTTTTTCCCTCAAACACCATGATTTTTGTTCTATTTACGTTAATTTTGAGGTCCATGTTCTTCATGCTTGTATTAAGTTTATTCAACATTCTTTGCAAGTCCTCGATTGATTCTGCCATAACAATCTTGTCATCTGCGAAAGCTAACCCACGTACCTTGACTGTTTGGAGATCTACACCTTCTTCGTCGAAGAGGTCAGTTCTTAGACACTTATCCATGAATATGATAAATAGCCACGAGGACATAACGCATCCTTCTTTCACGCCTTGCATAATATCGAACCAGTCGCTCAGTTTCCCATTTACCTTTCCACTCGCTTTACTACCTGTATATATTCCCAAGTGCGAATTGCCGGAACTGAACACACGGCCCAGGCTTGGCCCAATTTCGGCAGCCAAAGATCGGCTAATGTTATTGGGCCAATATCGGAGTTTTAATCGGCCCAGTGTTGTGCCAGTACTGGCTGCCTATATTGGCTATTTAAATTTGTCGATCTACCGCCGATGCTTGGCCTAGCGATGGCACATTACTGGACCAAGTGTCACTTTTATCACGGCAAAGCATGTTTTATGAGGAAAAGTCAGAGATTGGCCCAGACGCGGCGCATTACTGTTCCAAACTTCGTCTTTACTCTGGCAAAACATGTTTTAATAGGAAAAGCCGGAGTCTGGCCCAGCAAAGGCGCATCACTGGGCCCAGTGTGACTTTTACTACGGCAAACCATGTTTTAGGAGGAAGAGCCAGAGTCTGGCCTAGCAAAGGCCGGAATTAGGTGCCAAGTACAGGCCAAAGCATTTATTCAAATCACGGTGCGATATTGACGGCCGAGGTTGGGCCGTTATTGGTATCGGCCATTCGCCCAGTATTGGCTAACGGCTGGCTCCACGATCGGCGCAGTACTATGCCGAGAGTATAAATATTTAACAAAAAATTTAAATACGTTTGAAAATATGGTTCATTTGTTCTAAAATGTCTAAGAACTATAAATACAACTGTCGCGAATACAACTTTTTTCCTGTTTTTTTTTTAAGAAAAAAATTTTAAGTTCCATCTTTATGTAAAATTCTATATGTTCATAAAAAATTACATTTTATGTCAATCTTAAACGTTCTAAAATGGTCTAAAACACCTAAAAACCAAATCTTACACGAACGTTTAAAAAAATTTGTTATTAAAAAATTGTCAAAGTTCACGATCAAATTTCTAAGTTCCGTCGTTAAAAATGTTA
>CAKNYM010026661.1:0-11476 GCA_932195095.1 Andricus curvator | reverse complement strand
AGCTGGTTCTAGATTCTGGTTAAAATCCCATTAAGTAATTCAAGCTATCAATTTAAGAATGTCCGAATTTACCCTACATGTCCGAAATTACCCCATTTGACGGTACCAAATAAGTCTCATATATTCAGGCAAGAACAAAGGCCGACCGCCGGAGCTACGGTGTTACATGCTCTTACGAACCCGAGAAAGCAAATTGAAAGCTCGTGATGTTTGAACGGTTAGATCGATGGACGTAAACATTTTCAAAAAACTTTATTATATGTGACGCGATCCAAGAAAAGGGACCTACTAGGCAAAAAATCGATTTTCGGATTATGCTGGATTCTATAATTTCTGTAACTGATCTTTCTAGGGGTGCAATCAGAAATTTTCTATCTGCATTGTTCCACAAGATATAAATGATTGAAAAAGAGTCTTTGAATGCGTGCGTGGCGGCAGGTTGACGGCCCCTGGGTGGAGCTCTAGGCTCCGCACAATTAGGTATTTCATGTTATGAAAAATGAAATTCCCGACACTGTAAAATTCTCGAATTGGAAAAATTCCGAATAATGAAATTTCCGAATTATAAAATTTCGGAATAATAACATTCGCAAATAGCTTCTAATATTATCGAATTGGAAAATTCCCGACAGTTCATAATAATACCGAATTTGAAAATTCTCGAATAATAAAATTCCCGAATTGGAAAATTGTCGAATAAAACAATTCCCAATAGTTTATAATAATACCGAATTTGAATATTCCCGAATAATAAAATTTCCGACAGAAATTGGCCGAATTATAAAATATCCGAAATAGAAAATTCGCAAATGTAAGCAATTAATTTTTATTATTAAATATTATTGATTAAAAATACAATAATCAAATATTTCTACGAAAAAAATTACTTTTAATTTTTAAAGTTTCTAAAAATATTGTTTGAATTTAAAACAATTGGAAAACAATTTGGGACGACTGAAAAATCCCGAAAAATAATTTCTGGAAGAAAATTGTTTCCAGTTATTGTTATTTTAATTCAAACAATAATTTTAGAAACTGTAAACATAAAAAATATTTGATAATTGTATTTTTAATAAATAAATTATATTTATTTAAAAAAATGTTGATTGTTTAAATTCGGGAATATTATAATTAGGGTATTTTCAAGTTGGGATAATTTATAATTCTGCAGTTTTATTATTCGGGAATTTTATCATTCGGGAACTTTCCAATTTGGTAATATTATTACTGTTCAGGAATTTTATTATTCCGTGATTTCCCAATGGGACGACTGAAAAATCCCGAAAAATAAAATATCCGAACTATAAAATTTCCGAATTATAGAATTCCTGAATTTGAAAAATTAAAAAATCGTTTTTAATAAATATTATTTATTTATTAAAAACACAATAATCAAACATTTTTATCAAAAAAAAATGTTTTTAATGTTCAAAGTTTTAAAAATTATTATTTGTATTAAAAATAACAATAATTGAAGAAAATTCTTATCCAGAAATATATTTTTTTCAATTATTGTTATTTTAAATTTGAACAATAATTTTAGAATCTTTAAATGTAACAAATATTTTTTTTAATACAAATATTTGATTATTTTATTTAAGAAATAAATTATATTTATTAAAGAATTTTTTTGAATTTTTTAAACTTGAAAATTTTCTAGTTCCGATATTTTATAATTCGGAAATTTTCTGGCGGGAATTTTCAAATTCTGTAATATTAAAAGCTGTCAGGAATGTTATTATTCGTAACTTTTTCAATTGGGTAATATTAAAAACTGTCCGGGAATTTTATGATTCGGGAATTTTCAAATTCCGAATTTTATTCGTTAATATTAGAAAGTTTTGGGAATTTTCCAATTCGGGAACATTATTATTCAGGAATTTTATTATTCGGGAATTTTCCAATTCGGTTATATTATAAACTGTTCGGGAATTGTATTAACCTGGAATTTTACAGAGTCGGGAATTTTAATTTTCCGGATTATTCACCATTCAGTCGTCCCATAAAAATCTTGAATTGAAAAATTCCCAAATACTAAAATTGTATTGCCGACAGTTAATAATATTACCGAATTTGAAAGTACTATATTGTATAAAATACTATATTCATAAATATATAAAATATATAATTTTAAATTAAAACAATAATTTTAGAATCTTTAAACATTAAAAATACTTTTTTAATAAAAATAATTGATTATTGTATTTTAAATAAATAAATAATATTTATAAAAGAAAGTTTTTTAATTGTTTAAATTCGGGAATTTTCTAGTTCGGATATTTTAAAATTCGGAAATTTTCTGGCGGGAATTTTATTATTCGGGAATTTTTTAATTCGGTAATATTGAAAAGAAGCGCAAAGGGATAAATTAAGTACGAGAGCGGGAAAGAGGGCCTGGAATTTTGAGACGAAGCTGAGGGAGGGAAAGGGAGGGGAGTTAGCGAGAAAGTGTTTGATGGAGGTAGAGGGGTGGAGAGGGAGGGCGATGGAATTAACGAGATGGGAAGAAGAAGGGAGGGAGTTCTTTAAGGCTAGAGGTATAGAAGACGAGACTGGAGTCAACTATGAAGAAGTAGAAGAAAAGGATACGGAAAGACAATTAATATAAAGATGGGGGATTATTGAGGAATCAAAATATAATAAATGGTATAAGATGATAAAAAAGGAAGGAGTACCAAAGTATTTAGAAAAGGGATGGGGAGAGAAAAGATGGACCAGAATAGCAAGATTTAGATTGGGAAACGAGGTAAGGGCAGGTATGTATTGGGAAAAGAAAGAGAACAGGAATTGCAGAATCTGTGAAGGGGAAGAGGAAACATGGGAGCATGTATGGGAAGGATGTAGGAGAGGAATGGAAGATAAAGGAAGCTGGCAAGAGAATGTGGTGAAGATTCTAGGGGAGGATGGTTTGGGGGAAGAGTGGATGAAGGAGTTAAAAGGTGCTAGGGGAGCAAATGAGAAAGAATGAATGCAAAAAATGGCAAAATGGAGTTACAAGAGAAGTGAAAGAAAAAGGAAACGGAAATTTTTTTCTAAGTTAAAAAAAAAAAATTAACGATATTTCTGCAGCGCAGGAAAATAGACGGGAGAACTTGGACTCGATTGCCGGCGCGCGAACGGGAAAAGAAGAGAGTGGGGAAATTCGGTCGAACTGTTAGGAATGGGGGTCAGAATTCCCCTCTGAGACTTCTGCTTCGCCTCGTCACATATACTATAATGAACATTTCTTCCGCTGGAAGTTTTCGCTGACTTGTAATCGAAAATTTTCTAACCCTATTTCGATTATGAGTGACGAAAAAATTAATATCTTTTTTTCATAACATAAATTATTCGTTTCGGGCATTTTTTCATATCCAACATAGTTTAGTGTACAGCTGTTCCAAATTGAAGCTCAAAATATTAACGAATTTGGGTTTCGAAGTGAGATGATGTCAAAATTCTTGACACATTTTCTTCTACAAAAATACATTTTTTTTCGTTTATTGCAAAAACGGCAAAAGACACAACTTTTTTCAAAAAGAAAAAAAACGCCATATAATTTCCTATAAGAATGCAGTTTGTAAAATTGAATTTTTAAAACATATTGTTTGAGGTATCAGGGGCCAGCCGGAACAGTTAGTGGAATTTTATATGCCCTTACAGTATCCAGATTCTCAATTGTCAGTAGAATATTCCGGATCACACGCACACATACACACCGTTACATATTCTCGAAAATGTTATGTGCGCCACTGCTAATTTCTTAAGCCTATGGTTGAATTTTGTTCATTCACTTTTTTCAGCGAATCAATTATATTAAATTTAAAAATTGCATATATATTTTTTAAGTTGTAATACTTGAAAAATTAAATCTTCCCAATTCACTTCTTTTTCCACTTATTTTTGATAAATTAGAAGTATAGAGTATGTAGTGTGTTAACTAACCTAATTAATGTGGTGCTTTTTTAATAACAATTATTAATAACAACTTTATTCCAAAAACAATCGTTTTTTTTATTTTGTTTAATCTGCCGGAATACCCCGCAGGAACGATTTTTTCAGAATCGTATATAGCCCAAAAAATAATAGTTTCAACCGCACATTTTTTTGTGTTAATGTAATAAAAAAAATAATTGATCATTTCCACATGTGACGCACGTACGTTCGTATGCCACTTTTTACTATATTCAACCTACTTATTTTGTAGGTTGTTGAATTAAATTTTGTTCATGTATTCTTATGTGTAGTAACTAGTGGTGTGAAAAATAATTCGACTCGACTCAAAACCGATTTCTGGATGTGATTCATGAGTCGAATCTTTGGAAACCAACTGAGCAGATTAGGTTGAGTCGAATTTAATTAAATCGTCACATAAGGCAAAGAATAAATAAAGCGGTCTATAAGAGCAGAAAAAATATAAAGGCAATTAATTTCAGTGCATTTTAAACGAGGCATCAATATATATTTAGTAAAAAATTTGTTTCAACCAAAATTATTTAGACATTTTGTATTTTTTTAAACATCTTCGTAACATATCTCAATTTGTATCCAATCTCAATAAACAATAGCTCATTTTGTTCTTTGAAACATTCTTTACAATTTGAGTATTTGCATGTAAGGAAAGCAAACGTTAGCTCATACGACATCGACTGATCTTCCACATTTCTGTGGAAGAAGCCGTGCATCCTCTTGTCGAGAAGCTGTTCGTGGAAGTTTTTCTTTTTTGCGACCACCTTGACGGCGTGAGATGTAAAGTCGTGGAACAGAAGACTTAAGGTGCATGCTTTTGTTCATGTGCATAACCTTTCGGGACCCGATATCGAGGGATCTGAGCTCGCCCTTCCTTCATGGACCTACTCCAAATGAATAGAGTACTACTGGGACGGTAAGCATGTTCGTCGCAGATACTTTGTTCCTCGCCGACAGTTCGGAAGACCATATCCGTTGGATGAGACGTTTGTATCTGCATCGGAGAGTATCCTTTATAGATGTCACGTCCTGAATGTAGCTCTGTGGCAGGCCCAGGTATGTATAGGTCTCTCCAGCGCCAAGGTGTCGTATAGCGCTTCTGTCGACGAGCTCAGAATCTTCGGGGATGCCATTAAGTTTTCCTTTCTTCACATTAACCTTGGCGCATTTCTCTAACCCGAACTCCATTCCAATCTCTTGAGTGTACTCCTTGACAATGTCTAGAGCTAGATGTAGTTTCTCTTGATTTTTAGCATAGATCTTCAGATCATCCATGTAAAATACATGAGTGACCTTAGGCTTTCGGTTTCCAGGTTTGGCGCAGAGGTACCCTTCGGAATGGCGAAGTGCGAGAGATAGTGGCAATAATGTGAGGCAAAAGAGGAGAGGGCTCATGGTTTTGCCCTGAAACACACCTCTCTGAAAGGTGATACTGTTAGTGATCACACGATGTTTTCCAGATGAGATAGTAAATCTGGTTTTCCAAAGCGGCATTAATCACTCTATGCACCTCACGATGTGTGGATGAACCTTTAAGCTTTCCAAGAGACAGATGATATTCTATGGGAGGTTGAATCGAAAGCTTTCCGGTAATCAATCCAGGCCTTCGATCCAGGCCGACATCCTGCTACGCATTTCTTTGAGCCGTGTTGTTCGTACATCTCGCGCCACACAGGTCCAATTGTCCGAACAATCCTATCATTTAGGATACATGTAAAGATCTTATACAGCGTGTTCAGACAAGTTATTGGCTTGTAATTCTTAGGGTCAGCTAAGTTGCCCGTCTTCGGCGGAGCCCTGTGCGCTCTTCCACCAACCACTCCGGAATAGGCTCTTCCGACTTTAGATATGAGGTGAAAATGCGGGCCAGATGCTGGTGGGTTGAAGGAAACTTCTTCCACCGGAAGGTCTTGATACCATCTGGTCCCGGAGCGGAATAGTTCTTCATGCCTCTTAATACATTTTTCACCTCCTCGGTAGTGATAGGTGGGCATTCCTCCTCAGCTGTTATGAGGGCATTGCACAGCTCCTTGAAGCTATTTATGTTCTTTGAGCCTTCTTCAAGGGGATGTTGGACTTCGTAGACTTCTCTCCAAAATGCTTCGACCTCCTCTGGTTTGAGCGGATGGTCGACAGTAACTGGAGGGTCTTGGAAGAGTCGAGATGGGTCAGACAAAAACTGTTGATTTTCTCTGACCCACCTCTCTCTCGGCTCTAGACTTCTCCTAGCGTTAGATAGTACTCGTATTCTGTCAACAATATGCTGCCTGATGGTCAGTAGCTTTGACTTGTTGATTGTGTCATGACGGATCCGCAGTTCGCGCGCGAACTGTCGAACCTTGGCAGTGAAAGTCCTGCCAGATGTTATGTAGTCAATCGCACACTGAATGCGGGACGCGTACTGTCTTGCTCAGCCTATCTTTATGCTGAGTTGATGCATTCGCTTTTTGGTCTTATGATCATCTGTTGGTTTTGTTTTACGGTTCGCATCTGCTAAAGTTCTCGTTGCATTGTACACACCACAGTTTATAGTCCAGAAGTCGGATTCTTCGGAAAAATCTCCACGAAGCTCATAATCCAGTTCAGTCAAATCTTTGGGCTTGGGAGAAACCTGAATGTTGATGTTTCTCCGGGTCTTGAAGCATCGTTCTTCCTCTATTGGATGCCTGTTCGAGGTTGGTCTTAGTGTCGTCTCTCTTTCTCTGCTGCCGGCTTGTTCTGGCTGCGGTTGAGTAGGCGCTCCGCTTACATAACCCCTTTTCCGGAGTTCCTCGGCACGGTTTCGCACACGTTTTTGCGAAAAATCCGAGAGCTCTGGGTGTTTCTCTCACCACAGAGCGTGCAGTCGCGCCATTTAACTTTTTCGTTCAGGGGCCATACTGGTATCATAGCACTCCAGCAGGTCGTCCCTGAGTCGATTCGTCCACTTGAAAGTAATGAGGTTCTGCCGGTTAATCGCATTGACTCCGTCTTGATTGGCTCCCCCAACTCTAGGGTAGTCGGCATTCTTGTCCGACCCATTGTCGGGAGCCCTGCGCGTTCGATTGTTTTGAACCGCACTTCCTACAACTATGTTTGGTGTTGTCATTGTTGTTCCCACGAGCAGCTAGTGAAAAAGGTTCATGCCATTCAGCTTTCGGCACGGTTGTTACGCCTTAGCTTAGGGGTTATTCCTTCGGGACCATCCCTGGACAATTGTCCGCGACTGCTTATTAATTATTGTAACCATATTCAGCAGAAACCCTTGGTACAGGTACCCTCTATCCGCAACCCGAGGACGCGTTCGGTGGCTTTGTCATAGGCCCTTCAGTTCGATTCCCAAGGAATCAAAAACGAATACCGAACTATATATAATTTGAAAAAAAAAGTTAAACAACCACCGCAGGGTCCAACTAAGAGCAACTGCCATCCAACAAAATGTCAATAGCCCCCAGTAGCACCGCGGTAAATCACACCTATGGCCACGTCTCACAACCGTGAGATGGGTGGTCATAGGCAACGACAAAATCACAACGACAGGCCGGCGAAACCCTCGTGCGTCTTGAGGACACGAAGCGACCCAAGGATGACAGCTTTATGCATCCATCTCGCAAGTGCCATGGCATATTTTTGGCACGCGGGTATGGCTTTAAGGTTACGAACCAGTGATAGTTTCGCACCTCCGAGAGCTCCTATCACAAGGACAATTACTTGTACCGAATATTTTGGGTACAGTCGTTGTAGCTCTCTTTTAAGGTCTTGATACCTCTCCTCTTTTTCTTTCTCCTTTACAGTGATGTTGTATTCGGACGGAGCCGAGAATTCGATCACGAATATAGTTCGTTTCTCGAAGTCTTGGAGAACAATGTCAGGCCTCGAGTGCGCAACGGAGACTGCTGCCCGAAAATCGTAGTTCCAGAAAATTTGGCACTTCTCGTTTCGGACAATTGACTCTATCTCCTTTGGAGCATTCGGCAGGGCAGGGTCGCGGCCAACACCGTAAGAGCGACAAAGATGGTAATAAAGCACTCTTAGGGCCGCATTATGTCTATAGATATACGTCGTTCCCGCGTGGGTCGGACACCCTGATAGTATGTGTTCTAGGTACTCAGCGTGTCCATGACACGCTCTGCACCTATCACTGGGAACTTCTTGACATAAAATGCGCTCACGGTATGCTAAGGTGGAAATGACACCGTCCTGGCATGCGAAAATAAAACCCTCTGTACCTGAATTAAGCCCTGATGATTTAAGAAAAACTAAAGTTTGCTCCTTCGACAAGGACTGTTTTTCTACATTTCTGTGAAAGTTTCGGTGCATTTTCTTGTCGAGTAGCTCTTGGTGAAAATTTTCAACCTCTGCTTTCTTCACTTTGGTTTTTAGAAGTGAAGCATCTAGATGAAGTAATGCACTTTCCTCACTTCTGATGTTAAAATTCAGGCCAAGGGTCTCGGCCGCTTGCTCCGCGGCTTTGTAAAGGAACGCTCCTTCGCCAATCATCTCGTGGTTCCTGACCATCCTTAGGAGAGGATCTCTGCCATTCGCAACGATGTAAGCTGTACTTAGAACAATCCGGTTATGAAGACACTGGAGATTCAGAAGTCCGCGTCCGCCTTGACGGCGTGAAATATATAATCGCGGAACTGACGAATTGATATGCCAGCTTTTATGAATATGCATGATCTTACGTGTAATGACATCAAGGGCCTTAAGCTCGTTCTTCGTCCATTGAACTACCCCAAACGAGTAGAGTAGAACCGGGACGGCAAGCATGTTAGTCGCAGATACCTTGTTCAACGCCGACAGATTGGAAGACCAAATCTGTCGAAGAAGATGCTTGTATCTGCTTCGGAGAAGCTCCTTCACTGATGTTACGTCCTGAATGCGGTTTTGAGGCACGCCCAGGTATGTATAGGTCTCCCCAGTATTAAGATGTCTGATAACACTTATATCCACACGCTCAGGGTCCTTGGGAACGCCAGTAATCTTTCCTTTCTTCAGATAAATTTTGGCACACTTTTCCAAGGTAAAGTCCATCCCAATCTCTCGTGTGTAGTTCTTGACAATATTCATAGCAGTTTGAGGTTTGCTTCTACCAGAGGCATAGATCTTCAGGTCATCCATATAAAATACATGAGTGACCTTATGCTCGCGCTGATTAGTGTCGCCATAGAGGTATCCAGGAGAATTTCGTAGTGCGAGAGATAGAGGCAAAAGTGTGATGCAAAAAAGCAAAGGGCTCATGGTATCACCTTGAAAGACGCCCCTCTGGAAGGTGACATTGTTCGTTGTCACACCATAATTTCCAGATGAGATAGTAAATCTAGTTTTCCAAAGAGGCATCAATCTCTCTATGCATCTCACTATGTGTGGATGTACCTTCAAGCTTTCCAACAGACAGATGATAAGTCTATGAGAGGTTGAATCAAAAGCTTTCCGGTAGTCAATCCAGGCCATTGACAGGACGCGCTGATGGGCTGCAGCGTCTTTACAGACACACCTGTCAATTAGCAGGTTCTCTCGACAGCCTGCTACACCTTTTTTCGAGCCACGTTGTTCGTACATCTCTCGCCATACAGGCTCAATTCGTCGAACAATCCTGTTGTTGAGGACAGCAGTAAAGATCTTATACAGCGTGCTCAAACAAGTTATTGGCCTGTAATACTCTGGGTTGGACAAGTTGCCTTTTTTTGGCAGGAGTATAGTGCGTCCTAACACCAGCCACTGCGGAATGGGCGTCTCCGACTTTAAATATGAGGTGAATATGCGGGCCAAATGATGGTGTGTAAAAGTAAACTTCTTCCACCAAAAGTTCTTGATACAATCTGGTCCAGCAGCGGAAAAGTTCTTCGTGCCTCTAAGTGCTTTTTTCACCTCTTCGGCAGTGACTGATGGACATTTCTCCTCAGATTTTATGAGGTTGTCGCAAAACTCCTTGAAGCGGATGATATTTTCAGTATCTTCTTTAAACTCTAGTGTTTTCGGGATCTTGTACACCTCTCTCCAAAAAGTCTCTACCTCCTTGGGCTTGGGTGGATTTTTTACAGAAACAAGTAGATCGCTGAAGAGGCGCGATGGGTCAGCGAGAAACTGTTGATTCTCCCTGATCCATCTCTCCCTCTTCTGTATTCTCCTCCTTGCGTCAGATAACAGCCGTATTTTGTCAACAATATGCTGCTTGATTGTCAGCAGCTTCGACTTGTTTAGTGTGTGATTCAAGATCCTTAGTTCTTGGGCGAACTTTCCAACCCTTTCCGTAAACGATCTACCAGATTTTATGTAGTCAATCACACATTGAACACGGGACGCATTCTGTTTTGCCCATCCAATCTTCTTGTTCAGTTGATGCAAGCGTCTTTTGGTCTTTTGATCCATCGTTGGTTTCAGCCTTCGATTTGAATCAGCCAAAGTTCTCGCAGCACCATAAACTGAGAAATTGATGGTCCAGAGGTGGGACTCTTGCGAGATATCTCCACGAAGGAAGGCATCCATTTCAGCCAGATCTTGGGGCTTAGGAGGAACTTGAATGTTAATGTTCCTTCTAGTAATGAAATTGCGATCATCTCTCAGAAGGTGCCTGCTTTCTGCGGTTGGTCTCAATGTCGCTTCCTCATCTTCGTCTACAGCTTCATAAAGCAGCGGCTGGGGAAGCGCTCCGCGTACATATCCATTTTTCCGGAGGTAGTCGGCTTCATTTCGCAAAGACTGATGCGAAACGTGCTGAAGCTCTAGGTGTTTCTGGCACCACAGAGTGTGCATACGGGCCATAAATCCTCCGCGAACAGGGATAATGCTGGCATCGTAGCAGTCTAGCACGGCATCTCTGAGTCGATCCGTCCACTCAATGTGGGCGTTTCGCCGGTTCGTCGTCGTGTTTCCATCTAAATTATTTTCAGCACCCCGAACTCTAGGCTGGTCGGCATTGTTTGCCGACCCATTGTCGGGTGCTCTGCGCGTTCGATTGTGTTGAACCGCGTCTACAACATTTTGGTGTTTTGGTGGTTTCATTGTTGTTCCCACGAGCAGCTAGGGAAAGGGTTAGTCCGTCCTTGTAGAGCCCCGCATGCAAGGATAAGGCTGATACTCTGAGAGGTCGCCCGGTATCCCAGAGTCACCGTTTGAGACACCTAACCCAGGTGCCATTCAGCTTTCGGCACCGTTGTTACGCCTTCGCTTAGGAGTTATTCCTTCGGGACCATCCCTGGACAATTGTCCGCGACTGCTTATTAATTATTGTAACCATATTCAGCAGAAACCCTTGGTACAGGAACCCTCTATCCGCAACCCGAGGACGCGTTCGGTGGCTTTGTCATAGGCCCTTCGGTTATATTCCAAAGGAATCGAAACCGAAACCGAATATATATATATATATATATATATATATATATATATATATTCGGTTTTAATTCCTTGGGATTCGAACCGAAGGGCCTATGACAAAGCCACCGGACGCGTCCTCGGGTTGCGGATAGAGGGTCCCTGTACCAAGGGTTTCTGCTGAGTATGGTTACAATAATTAATAAGCAGTCGCGGACAATTGTCCAGGGAT
>CAKNYM010026659.1:0-10524 GCA_932195095.1 Andricus curvator | reverse complement strand
ACGCATTATCCATCATACGTTGGAATGTAGCTGGGGCGTTCTTCAATTCAAAGGGCATCCTATTATATTCAAAGTGTCCTTGTGAAGTAGAAAAAGCTGTATATTTTTTAGACCTTTCCTCCATCGGGATCTGATGGAAGCCGGCACTCATATCGAATGCGGAGAAAAATTTAGCCCGACCCAGATGATTTAGTATATCATCTATCACTGGGAGAGGGTACGCGTTTTGGTCGGTGTCTTTATTGATTTGTCTGTAATCTACTACCAATCTTAATTTGTTACCTTTTTTAGGAACTACCCATAATGGTGAGTTAAACGGTGATTGCGAATGTCTTATTATTCTTTTATCCAATAGTTTTTGTGTTTCTTCTAAAACAAATTCTCTATGTTTCTCAGGTAATTTGTGTTAGTGTTGTACATGGTAGTGGATCTGCATTTAAAGTAAATATTTAGTTGTATTTAACTATGACTTTTTTTATTTCTTCTTTGATTTGATTTTCTATGTGATCTAGTTTTGAAATTTTTAATAGTTCTATTAATCTTTCTGATCCTATTCCGTTTTCGTTTTTAGAATTATAAATCTGATCCCTTGATTCGATAGCCATTATCTTTGCGTAATTTATAATTTTTGGTACTTCTATCGCTTTGTATTATAATTAAATATTGTTAGAGTTATTTTATTATTTTTTATTCGGTAAATACCATCCGATATTCCTTCTTGATATTCTATCCAAATGTCTTGATTATTTTCTTCTGTTTTAATTTGACAAACTAAACTTGAATGTTGTGAGATGTATTCACCGTCATCATGTAATGGTAGCTTTTTATTTTCTAGAATTAAATAATTTGTAGTAAGAGCATATCTTTTGAACTTTTTAAAGAAGGGTTGGTCTATTATTCCTTCTTCCGGAAGGGGAAAATCGTCATCGACAATGTGAAAGAGATGATTTTTTTCTAAATAGGTAATATAGGTTGCTTGTTTTGACAGGTGTTTATCTTTGCCCATTAAGAATTTCTTCTTAAATTATATTTTTTGGGAATTTATTGGTACATGAGAACTTTTTATTATATTAATTGACGCTCCTGAGTCTACTAATAGTTTGTATTGTTTTCCGTCTCGATGTCTCGCGATGATATATTGTAATCGTCCATTAATTGCAGAGATTCGGCTAAATTCTCGTAGTCTATCTGCTCGTTCTCCTCTTCTCGGGTCATTTCCTGATATTCTATTTCCTCTTCTTGGTTTTCTGAGGAGTCCATATCCCTTGTCATTCTCACTTGAGTTTGAGGTGGTCGTTTGGGGTTTTGAATATTCTGAAAATTTTGAGGTTTGGTATAACATTGTGTCGCCAGATGTCCTAATTTTCCGCATTTATAACATTTTATTTTTAACCTATCTGCTAAGGGCATATTCTGATTTGATACTTTGAATGGTATTGTGTTTGATTGAGGCCTTGGTGTAGATGTTAGTATTTGTGGTCCAGAAAACTGAGTTATAGGTTTATTTATAATTGGTTTCATTATTCTATTTTTATTTTTCGCCTTAATCCATATTTCTGCCTCCAATGCTTCTTGTAAAGCTTCATTTAGATTTTCGGATTTCATTGGCCTTACTTGGCTCGAAATTTCCTCGCGTAGGTTCATGACGAATTTTTTAACAGCTGCCTTTTCTTCTATTTTTAAAACTATCTTTCTCTCTTTTCCTGAACTGTGTTCAGATTGTAAGGCATAGGTTAGTTCATTATAAACGCTTCTAAAACGTTGACTATAAATTTGTACGTTTTCAAATCCGTGTCGCACATTCTCTAATTTTGATCTGCATAATTCTACTGAAGTGGTTACACTAAGATTTGATTTTAAAGCTGTATATAAATCCTCGAAATTGTTTATTCGTACGTGTCTAATTGCTCTTTTTGCATCACCTATGATTCTTTCAGTTAAAATGTAGCCCAACAGCAAATTAGGGTTGTCACACTGAAGTCGTGCGCATTTAATTGGTCTAATAAAGTCTTCAACTCTTACATTATCGCTCCCCTTTAAAGTTTCTACAGTTCTTATTATGTCTTTGACCGGAATAAAATCAATGCCACCTTGACCCTGCTCTCGGTTATTTGTATTATGAGGTGTTCTAGTGGGTGGTGTTGTTGAAGGGTTCAACGGCGCGGGGTTATTGATTAAATGCGGCGCGCGTACTGTTAGCGATTCTGCTGTTTGAGTTCTCCTTTCATCTTTCTCTTCATTTTCGCTTTCATCACTAGTAATCTCATGACTATCCGTTACTATTTCTCCTTTTAGTCCTACTGCTTTTCCAATTTTCTGTATCTCTAACATTCGTCTATCGTTTTCCCCTGCTAGGGCATTTACATTAATTATGATTTTATTTAATGTGGACTCCATTCCGTCCATTCTCGTAATCATTAATCTCAATAATTCGTCCGTCGTCATTAACGAAGGGGATCGCGCTCTATTGGCATTAAGAGAGGATGCGCGGGACATGTTTTCTGCTGTGAGGAAGGGATTATTGATTTTATCAATTATATCTGTCGAGTCAGAGTCCGCTGATGAGTCTGTCTCAGTATCGTAATTTTTATTTTCTCTATAAGTGAAGAATTCCAGTTTGCGAAATTTTCTTTCTATTTTCCTTTACCTAATATTTCGTTTTTTGTGTAGCGTGTACCTAATTAGCCTGAACGGGTGTAAATTCACGATTTTAAATTTCCTTTCTAAATTCCGTTTGCTTGACTTTCGCTGAATTCTCCTGTAAATTTTTTCGGAACAAAATTTTCCCGATTAAACAATAAGATTATCTGACAGGGCTAGACCCACGTGCAAATAAACTTAGAGTAGGTTTTTTGTTTTTTGAGGAACACAGAGGCCAGGGAGCACCATGAGCGTGTGTACCGTCGCAAGCCTGAAGTTCGATAGTATTTGGACGCAAATCTTATGATTTTTTGTCATAAAATTCACCAGCAAATATCTCCAAACTGTACAATGTTTCTAAATCTTAAGATTAACACTTCTTATATTTAATCTTCTTTACTCACTGTTTGTTGAATCAAGACGTTACCTCGTCGAGTTGCTTTACGGCGCGGATCGATAACAGGGCTGCTACCTGCGATGTGATGATCTACTCCTGTGATGCGATGCTCTGCTACCTCCTTTGGGTTGCTGCTTCGTGGATAGGCCGTTGCCTCTTCCGCCTGTTTTCGGGCCTCGTTCTTTTTCAAATTTTCCTTTTTTAGAATTTCTTATTTAATTGTTTTTCGTAGTATAGCACCCTACTTGGTTCAGGCGCTAGTATTAACAATCAAATAATACTTTTCTTAAGATTTTGTTTTTTGTTACTTTTGAGTTTTTTGGTATATTTTTCTTCTTCAAAATTTCTTTCTTCTTTGCTTTTCGGGTCGCCCGTGGGTGGATCCGGAGTCCTTTTTTGAGTTCCGTGGAACTCTCATCGTATTTTGTATTCTTGTCTCTTCTTTTTTCCCGGGTTCGTCTCAAAGATTGAACATTTTGATTCCTTCTTCAAAGGATCGTTAGCACAATCCTGGCAGGATCCGCCAAATGTAATGGGTCACAGGATCGCCACTGATTCTAAACACTTTGGAATCAGATATAGTATAGTTTTATTGAAAGAATAAGACTGGAGAGGACAACGTTACACTATGACGACGAGGTGAAGAACTGAGGATCCGACCCAAATGGGCGGTTTATATATGACAGTACTTCTATAACCTTCTATGTATGGAAAGTACCAGAAAGTACATGCGCAATTACAGGCGTACATTATATTGATTAGCTCATATGTATATAGGTACTTTTAGGCAGGGTACACAACAATGGATAAGATCTAAATTATTCGCATTCGTCAGAAAGGAAAAATTTCGGATTTAACCGGATGAGATCCGGATTAATCGCATTCCTAAAAATCGTACAATTTCGGACTTAACCGACTTAATCGCATCCACCAGGCCGTACAAAACGTGGGCATGGCCGAACACGACCGGGCAAAAATCGGACTAATCGCATCCGCCAGACCATATAATACACGGTCATGACCGGACACAATCCGGATTCATCACATCCGACAAACCGTACAAAACACGGAGATGACCGGACACAATCCGGATCGATCGCGTCATTCAGACCGTACAAAACACGGACTCGACCTGACACAATCCGGATTTATCGGTCGTTTCTCACAAGCGCTAAAAATTTTCTTGGTTAGTATATAAGGACCGTTTCGACCGATATACTCAGCGTTCGATATTCTGCGTTAGTGAGGTGCGTTATATATGTAGTAGTGTTAAGTTAAGCTATAGAAATAGGTTTGTGTGCGTCAAATAAATGAAGAATGCATTTATCGTGTGTAAACTACTTATATAACCTTGTTATACAACATTTAGGCGGTCCGTCAGACCGCATAATGAACGGACATGATCGGATACAATCCGGATTGATCGAATCTGTCAGACCGTACAACTTTCGGATTCTACCGGACAATATACAGATTTATTATTTTTTTCGTTCTACTTTATCCGGAAAATTTTTAAATACACCGAGATAGAATCCGGATGACGTCCCGGACACAATCCGGATTGATAGCATCCGTCAGACCGTACAAAATACGGACTCAACCGGATCTAACCCGAACTGACCGAATCCATCAGACCGTACAACTTTCGGATTCTATCGGATGATATTCGGATTAATTTCCGTGCTCCTTCGACCGGACAAATTTTGAACAAATTTCCGAATCCGGAATTTGTCCGAAATTCGTCCGGAATTTTTAGCAGGGGGGAGTCTTAACCATTGCGCTAAACCTACGAGTTGAAACTCGGTGAAAAAGCCATCCTCATACACTCAGAGAAAAGATTGAGTTGATTCAACAAAACAGTTTGTTTAACCTAATTTGTTTGTTGAAACTGGAAAATTTGGTCAGTGCAAATAAAACTTTGGTTATTTTTAAAAAACACAACGAATTAATTTGGTCAGTCCAAAGTGATTATTTATTTGAGCATGTTTATTTGATTCAAGCAAATAAATGTGTTGAGCGGAATATATTAGTTATTAGAAAATGATTTGGTTGAAGTAACGAAATAATTTGGTTGATTATACCAAATACTTTCATTAACTACACTAAAAATATCGAAACAGATGATGTAAGCCCACGCTGGTGACCAGTTTGCGTGTCGAAAAGTTTGCTCATCGTACGTCGCCGTCGTGTCGCGAATTAGTGAAAAAATGAGTGATGCGAACAAATGGACACTAACAATGTCAACGTTTTTAAAAAACTGGGGTCTGTAACAGTATGCAGCATATTTTGAACCTAAGTGCAAGCTTTAGTTCGCAGTGTTCACACCGGTGCAGGCGATCGCAACCTCAAAATTCATAAGTGATGAAACAGCCCCACGCAAATGTATGGAAAAAGCCTTTCTGTCAAATTGGGTCAAAGTTCGGTTTTCTAATGCCGCAAGTAATGCTTATCAAAAGCTTTTGTCCTAGAATACAATTTTTTTAAGTCAAGATCTAGATACATTTTGATTGAACGAAAGAACCAAAATATTTGTTTAGATTAACCAAAATATTTGGTTGAATTAACCAAAATATTTATTACAAGCAACCAAACTCTATTAACCAAAAAATTTGGTTAAATCAACCAAACATTTGATTGACCATATAGCAATGTATTTATTTGTTTGATCCAACCCAATTTTTGTTGAATCAACCAAACTTTTTTCTGAGTGTAAGCTACAGCTCAAAAAAGTTAAAACACCAAATTTTAAACTCTTTTTTTTCTAATTAAATATTTATTATTATAGGACGATATGGAAATGTAAAATATACGAACTGATAACAGGAATATCAATAAAATAATTTTTAAATAAATAATTTAAATTGATTAAAATTTTTCTTCATGTAATATTTCGTTTTTTGGCGTTTTAGACTACTTTACAACTTTCTACAATGACAGGAAATGTAATTCTTTAAGAACATTCAAAATTTTTAACGACGGAACTTAGAAATTTGATCGTGAACTTTGACAATTTTTTGTTACAAAATTTTTTAAACTTTCGTGTAAGGTTTGGTTTTTAGGTGTTTTAGACCATTTTACAAAAATTAAGATTGACATAAAATTTAATTTTTTCTGAACATTTACAATTTTACATAAAGATGGAACTTAGAATTTTTTTCTTAAAAAAAAAACAGGAAAAAAGCTGTTTTCGCGACAATTGTATTTATAGTTTTTAGACATTTTAGAACACATGAACCATATTTTTAAACGTATTTCAAATTTTTTTAAAAATATTTATACCTTCATGACGGCGCTGATCGTGGAGCCAGCCATTGTTAGCGTTTTTTACTGGGCCCGTAAAGTGCCAGTATTGAACCGAAGATTGGTGTAACTCGGTGAGAAACTAGTTGGCCGTCATGCATTTGGCCAGAGTTCTGCCATTATTGAACCGACGCTTGGCATAACTTTGGCAAATAAAAGTTGGCCATTGTTAGCGCATTTGACTGGGCCCGTAAAGTGCCAGTATTGAACCGACAATTGGCGTAACAAACAAAGTGACGAATTTTCAAATGAAATTGTAAATGTTTAACTGGAATAGTCAATAGTTGAATTTTAAACCAGAAAGATGAATTTTTAACTGAAATGATGAATATTAAACTAGAATAATAAAATTTGTGTCCATAAAGATTAATTTATAACCGAGAAAATTAATTTTTACCACAAAAGGCGAATTTCCTACAAAAAAAGAAGATAATTTTTCAACCAAGAATTGAATAATTACATTTTTAGTCAAAAAATGAATGGTCAACCAAAGAGATGAATTTTTAACTAAAATTATGGAATATGCAACTGGAATAATAGTTTTATTTCCTCTACTCTAAAACCTGCTTAAAGTACTCACTTTATCTAAAATTTAGAAGTGGGAACTTCCAAATTGTGACAAATTCTGTCTTGAAAGAGGGATTTTTTCAAATTCCTTTCTTCTAAATCTGAATTATAATTCTTTAAAAAAATTTCTATTCCATATAAAAAATTCTCTGTTCCGAGTGAAATTATATTTCTTTACCGAAACTCCCTGCCCTAAAATAAAAACGATAATTATTATCGAAAA
Organism: Andricus curvator; assembly: GCA_932195095.1. Lineage (NCBI taxonomy): Eukaryota > Metazoa > Arthropoda > Insecta > Hymenoptera > Cynipidae > Andricus > Andricus curvator. The sequence continues at coordinate 3,397 of CAKNYM010026659.1, read as the reverse complement.
TTCCCTGTTCCAAGTTAGATAAATGAGAAGTAAGCGAATAAAACGTGATAAATTCATTTTTTTAAAAAAGGACTGTTTTTGTATGTTCAGGCTATTATCAATTCAATTATTAAACCTAAGTCAGCGAAAAAAAATCTCACAGAGTAAAAAATTTACAAGAGGTTTTTCTTATGATGGGAAAAAAATGAAAATTATTTTTTTCATAAAGTATAGATATATTGCAAAATGTACAAAACAAGACTCAGGGAACGTTACATTCCTTTAATCGTATGATAAGCTCTTTTTCTCAGGGTTTTACGGTAGAATTGCTCAATTTTCTAGGTTTCATCAAGTGCATTAAATGTTGCACCTGAACAAATAAGTGTATTAATATTAAGTATCTTCAAATATATGCTCAATTTCATAAGGCAATAAAAAATCTTTGGATGCATAAGAACAACTACTAACTAATGTCAAAAAAATGAGTCCTTTTGAAGAATAACAAATTATAATTCAATTAGAGTAAACAGGAATAATCTGAAAAATCTAAGATTCATAAGCCGTGAAATAGTATATAAATTTGTAGCCTAATAAACACACTCATATGTCCTGCAACTGCAGATAAAGTAGAAATCAACTTTCTTAATTGAACAAAATTATGAAAATAATGAAAACTTCAACTTTGCTACGATCAGAAGTAAATTCCCGGGTTTTCAATTCAATTCCTGGTAATTTCCCGAGTTTTTCCCGATCAAAGGAATTCCTGGTCATTTATACCTGTTTCCCGGTCAAGTCACCACCCTGAGCAAGGTCAGAAGAAAAAGCGATTTCTTTTCGCTTGAAAACGCCTAACATGTGCATTTGTTTATATAATTTGTTAATAAAATGAATAAGAATTGATAGGTAGTAACTTTTTGTCGGAAAACATTATTGATAACGTAATTACAACAAGATCAGAAGAACAAACGGTTTGTTTCTGCCTATAAATTTCTGTTATATACATTTTATTATACAATTTGTTTAAAGAATCCATCAATAATATGCAATCTTAAGTTTTAATGGCCGCGTAGCATCCTAACTCAAAAGGGTGTTTAAGGGCATTCGAATATAAAATGTAATTTATTTTACGAAAATCTTTCTTCTCATCATGACCTAAAAGATCACGTTCATGTAAGATGTGAGTTACTCATCGATCGAATTCAATATCACTAAAATTAACAAAAAGTTTCCGAAAGAATTTTATGAATAGACGTATAATAAAAATGCTTATAAAGATATTATCATTGTGCCTTTTTTTTATCAATTTCATATTATGCAAGAATGCAGACTATATAGGACCTTTTTCATGAGCCTATTAAAGTTCTTTGTAAATAATGGTGTTAACTCAGCCTCCAAGCAAAGTGATCCTCATCTCCCTTGATAATATGAAATTAACAAATTGGAGGCAGTTTTTTCTAGTCTATTATCTGAAAAAAATCGTGCCCCATTGTGGAGATGGTGACTATTTGATATTACTTTATTACTTTACATGACGGCAATGATAATAATATGACGAAATTATACAATAATGTTATAATAATATGACGACAGTAACAAAATGGTAATTGTCTGCGTGGAATTGAACACCATTGTCATTTTTTACGTGTAAACAGTAGGGTCTAAATTCTTTAAAACAATTTTTCGCAAGTAACTTTTAACGTCAAAAATCTCTACTCTGGTCGTTGTCGCAAATTCAGTGTTACTATTTTTGACGAACAGAATAAATCGGGTACTACTGGGATTATTCATACATTTATTTGTAAATTATTAATTTATTAATATAGCAAATTGCAAGTTGCATTAAAAAAATGCAGGGTGTTTTTTTCACTCAAAGAAAAAAATTGGACCTCGAGCGTTTTGTAAAATTCGACTTTCAATTTTGAAGCGCCAATCTCTCTCACTCCCACGTCCCCCACCAGTATCCCGTCACCAAGGAAACTGGGTATCTAGGTACCTGAAAATCTTCGGAGCGGGATCTTCCCTTGCGGATGCTGTGATAATAGTCCGGACGCCATACCCATTTCTGTGGGATTCGCGTTTGAAATAAAATATTGTTAATGATTCTTGTTCAGACTAATCTCCTGATTCCGAATCTGCGTGATACCCCTCTGGCATTTATGGCGTTCTCGAGATATAAGCGATTAATTAAATTTTCATAATCAATCAATTATTACATTACCGTTAGGGTCTGAGCAATTCCCAGTAATAGCTACACTGAAAGGTGGCCTCCATAAGCGCGGCAGAGGGAGAAAGGAAAGAGGAGGAGAAAGGAACACGAAAATGGGAGTCTGTGGGGTAGATAAATTAAAAGAGTTTAAACAAAAAATGGAAAAGCAGAATGTTAGGTATGAAAAGGTGGAGGGAGTAGACTCGTTAATTGAAAGGTTGAAAGGGTCGATTGAGAAGGTAAGGGATGAGGTAGGTACAAAAGAAGGACGAGAAGAGGGAAAGAGAGGCTGGTGGGACGAGGAATTCAGGGAGAGTAAAGAGAGAATGAAAGAGTGTGTAAGAAAATGGAGGAAAGGAGAAATAGAGAAGGCGGAGTACAACAGGAGAAAAAGAGAACATGAAAGGATGCTGGAAAGGAAAAAGCAAAAGGGAAAGGAGAAATACAAGGAAGAAGTAGAAAAAGCGATCAAAGAAGGTAGGGTCTGGGATGTGATAAATAGGGAAAGAGGAGGAAGAAAGGGCGTGAATGAAGAAATAGAAATGGGCGATTGGACGGATTATTTTAAGGGTATGTTAGGGGGAGAACAAAATAGGATGAAAGGGGAAAATAGAAGGATAGTCCAGGGAGAAATGGAGGAAGGGAACGAAATAACAAGAGAAGAAGTGGATCAGGCGATAGATAGACTGAAAAGAAACAAGGCTACAGGAGAGGATGGTATGGAGAACGAAGAAATAAAGTATGGAGGAGAAGGGATTAGAGAAGGGATGTGGAAGATCTGCAACAAGGTCTGGAAAGGAGAAGGGTGTCCGGAGGAGTGGATGACAGGGCTGGTGGTACCGCTTGTCAAGAAAGGGGAGGGTAAGAAGGTAGAAGAGTACAGAGGGATCACTCTCATGCCAGTGGGTTATAAAATATACGCAGAAATTCTAAGAAAAAGGTTAGAGAATCAGATAGAAGAGAAACAAAGTATTCCACACAATCAGACGGGATTTAGAAAAGGGATGGGGACAATAGATAACATTTACGTACTCAACTACTTGGTTAACAGAAATTTAGGGAGAAAAAGAGGGAAATTAGTCGCCTTGTTCGTCGATTTTAAAGCAGCTTTTGACTCAGTGAATAGAAAGGTGCTATGGCAGGCAATGAAAGAGAGGGGAATAGAAGAAGGGTTGGTGGAGAGGATAAAGGAAATTTTTACTGAAACCAGGA
>CAKNYM010026568.1:7500-10631 GCA_932195095.1 Andricus curvator | reverse complement strand
TTTTTTTTTTTTTTTTTTTTTTTTTTTTTTTTTTTTTTTTTTTTTTTTGGTAAGGAGTGGAAATGCATTTACGCACAACCCAACAAGTTATAAATAAAACTAACTTGTTGGAGTGTGGGACTCAACCATCTGGTAATACCCACTAAAACCACTCCTTCTTATTGCGCCTCAGGTCCGGGAGGCGTCACCCTTGTTTTGCTAGCTGCTGGTGTTGATTTACTCTCGTCCATGGTTCAATGAAGTCTCTCGAAGAATACTAGATTCTATGATGTCCTTCATCGTCGTGCAGCATCTTCTTTTGGAACAACTATCCTATACCTTCTCTAGCTGGTCTTCTTCTCACCGAAGTGGTTTGGTTGAACATGCGAAATCCGCTTATTCCACCGATCAAGACCCTTGAGGACAAAATCTTCAAGTCTTTCTGACAGATTCCCCATCCTTTTAGGTCTTGTGCTGATTCTGGCGACCAAACCCCTTTCCAATTGAGCGTAGCCGAGGTGAATGTGATGTTAACATTCGGTGACTCGTTGAGAATGAAACTATTCACTTCAGGATTGTTTTTGTAGTATCGGATTTTGTTATTATGCGCTGTTTGTAGGCAAAACTGATCACCTACAATTTGCGAATCAACTACCAAAACTTCCTGTCCCTTTCGAGCTAATATATCAGGTTTGCGTAAACCTACTTGGGTTTTAATACGCGGTTCAAGTTTTACCTCGAAACCCTGATCTACTAGCTTTTTGGCAACATACTTTGAAACTGCCTCATGCCTGTCAATACGCTTAACATGTGTTCTAAAGCATCGCTGAAGAACATGATTAAGCGTTTCGCTTGCGTCGCAGCCTGCTCGGCATCTTCTGTTTTTATGTCTGCCTCGCGCAGTTCGGGATCTCGTGGGTAATGCACTTATTCTGAGGCGGCAAGAATTAATAAAATCCCTACCGCTCAAGAATTTAGTGCCATCACCAACCCATTGATGCTGGCCTGGTGTTTTGGACGAGTGTAGCAGACCTCCACCATCCACTGATTTGTGCAAGATATCAGCCCACCACTCGTTTACATCTTTTTGGGATTGGAAAAGCTTCCCTTTATCCATGAGCCTTCTGTCACAGATACTGAGTTCCTTGTCGAGGAAATCGTGAGCTGCTGCGTTCGTGCCGTTTCTTAGTGTTGCCAACCTACTTCTTCTCAATAATGGCGCTATCCATCTTAGTGCTGGAATTCCAAGTCCTCCTTCTGCAATGGGCGCATGAATATATGCGTTTGGGCAATCGTGTGGTAGGTTCAACCACTTGCGAACTGCTTTTCTTATAATCTTATCGGCACTTTTTAATGTGCCTAAAAGAATATTGCCCAATGCCAGTTGATGGTAAGATTTAGGTATCACTATAGTGCGCAAGGCAAATAGCCGCTGTTGCGGTTTCATAGGAGCCTTCGTGAGACTCTCTATGTCTTGTTCAAAGATTTCGCGCGGACTTACTTTTGCTCTTCCTGCCCAACTAAATGTAATACCCAAGTATATCCACTTGTCCTCCCTTCTGATGGTACGAAGTTGTCTTCCGTTGATCCAAAATTTGGTACTAATATCCATCGTCGTGATTTTGCGCTTTCCAGAAGGCTTGAATCCCAATGCGAAACTTTTATCAATGTTGATAGACATTCCACATTGGGATAGAAAGCCCACGAGCCTATCCAGTGACATTTGCAGACCCTTCGATGTTGTTGCATATAGGTTAACATCATCCACAAATGCCGATGCATTTGCCGTTTTATCGCCAATTTTAATCCCCACTTCAGAAGGCAGAGCCTCCAGCATGCGATGAGTCAGCATGTTAAAAATAGGCGAGGACAACGGATCGCCCTGCCTAACTCCTCGCTTGGGAATTATCTTGTCTGATAACCAGCCTTGGCCTTGCAGTATGGTGTACCCTTTCTGGTATACAAATCTCACATAATTCAAAAACGACTTCGGTATGCCAAAAGACTTCATCGATGATAATAGAGCATGATGAGAAACTGAAGGAAAAGCTTTTGCGACATCTACTGATGCCATGTAAAGAGGACGATACATTTGATGACACTGCTTCAATATGTAATCCAGCTGGAAAACATTATCTCTACATCCATCAATGTTTGTCCTGAAACCCCGTTGTCTTGGGTCTATAGAAATTGCTTCATCCAATCTAGCTGCCAAGATGCGATGCAGCCCTCTCACTATTACCGATGATATGGTAATAGGCCTGTACTTATCAGGCTCCTCTTCATGCCCTTTTTTAGGAATAAATATTGTCCTTGAAGCCAAAAGGCTCTCTGGTAACCTCTCCGACCAAAGTATTAAATTAAATACTGATAACAAAACTCCTTTCGGAATTTTCTTGAAGTCACTCGCCAGAAGTCCATCCGGACCTGGTGCTGTGTGTGACTCTATCTTGTATTTATCCAACTCCTCTGCCGTTACCGGTAACCATATATCCAATATATTTTCCTGCTCACTGAAGTTTGGCGTAGCTTGTGAGTCCTGAGTTAGGACATTATTCCAATAGGGTTCCATTACTTCCCTAGGCGGTTGCGCGGTTTCCATGGACCCTTTTAGAATGTCTTTTATACACCTACTTCTGTTTTTGGTATAGAGATTTTGTGTCATCGCATATTGTCTTCTCCTATCTTTCCTTTTGGATCTTTTACCTGGAGCTTTTGGAATTCTTATTTCTAGGAGGCCTGCTTTTGGTGGTGGTACAATGTGAGATAGGTATAAACCTAATCTCACTGCAACCTGCTCCTTAGATATAGGTAATGCATCAGTGCATAGCTGATAAAGTTCTTGTTGGTTGTACGCAGATTGATCGATCTCAGGTGGGTTCAAAGACTTAAAGAATAAACTAAAGGGATTTTCCTCCCTTTCGTCAATTCTTGGTTCATTAACAGGCAAGTTTCTACCCCTTCTTCTTATCTCGTTTCCGAGTTCGTCAGGTTCATTTTGCTGTTCACGAATTTGTTCCAACGCCTCTGTAACTAGCATCTTATATTCTGCAACCCTACGATGTGACCTGATAGATTCCTTCGTCCTTTCGGTGAATTCTTCCGCCAAGTCATCATTTATAGAGCTAGTACCTTGTATCGTCAATTCTGCT
>CAKNYM010026568.1:0-2500 GCA_932195095.1 Andricus curvator | reverse complement strand
TTCGTTATCGGAATTAACCAGACAAATCGCTCCACCAACTAAGAACGGCCATGCACCACCACCCACTGAATCAAGAAAGAGCTCTCAATCTGTCAATCCTTCCAGTGTCCGGGCCTGGTGAGGTTTCCCGTGTTGAGTCAAATTAAGCCGCAGGCTCCACTCCTGGTGGTGCCCTTCCGTCAATTCCTTTAAGTTTCAGCTTTGCAACCATACTTCCCCCGGAACCCAAAAGCTTTGGTTTCCCGGAAGCTGCCCGCCGAGTCATCGGAGGAACTTCGGCGGATCGCTAGCTGGCATCGTTTATGGTTAGAACTAGGGCGGTATCTGATCGCCTTCGAACCTCTAACTTTCGTTCTTGATTAATGAAAACATTTTTGGCAAATGCTTTCGCTTCTGTCCGTCTTGCGACGATCCAAGAATTTCACCTCTAACGTCGCAATACGAATGCCCCCATCTGTCCCTATTAATCATTACCTCGGGGTTCCGAAAACCAACAAAATAGAACCGAGGTCCTATTCCATTATTCCATGCACACAGTATTCAGGCGAAGATAGCCTGCTTTAAGCACTCTAATTTGTTCAAAGTAAACGTACCGGCCCACCTCGACACTCAATTAAGAGCACCGCGATGGGATATTAGTTGGACCGCCCCGAAAGGCTAAGCCCACCGGTAGGACGTCTCACGAGCATGTCAGTTAAACACCGCGAGCGGCGAACCGACAGCGTGCGACACAGATTCAACTACGAGCTTTTTAACCGCAACAACTTTAATATACGCTATTGGAGCTGGAATTACCGCGGCTGCTGGCACCAGACTTGCCCTCCAATTGATCCTCGTTAAAGGATTTAAAGTGTACTCATTCCGATTACGGGGCCTCGGATGAGTCCCGTATCGTTATTTTTCGTCACTACCTCCCCGTGCCGGGAGTGGGTAATTTGCGCGCCTGCTGCCTTCCTTGGATGTGGTAGCCGTTTCTCAGGCTCCCTCTCCGGAATCGAACCCTGATTCCCCGTTACCCGTTACAACCATGGTAGGCGCAGAACCTACCATCGACAGTTGATAAGGCAGACATTTGAAAGATTCGTCGCCGGTTCAAGACCGTGCGATCAGCACAAAGTTATTCAGAGTCACCAAGGTAAACGGTGGACGAGCGGAACCCGCCACCGATTGGTTTTGATCTAATAAAAGCGTTCCTTCCATCTCTGGTCGGAACTCAGGTTTGCATGTATTAGCTCTAGAATTACCACAGTTATCCAAGTAAATGTGGGTACGATCTAAGGAACCATAACTGATTTAATGAGCCATTCGCGGTTTCACCTTAATTTGGCGTGCACTGAGACATGCATGGCTTAATCTTTGAGACAAGCATATGACTACTGGCAGGATCAACCAGGGAGCTTCGATAAGTTAAAAACTCGCTCGAGGAGCTCTTTTTTGCCTACCGTAGAACTATGTTCTAATCGGTGAGACTTATTTTTATCATATTACTGAAGGGCAATACCGTTCAACTTGTGTGCTTTTTTATGCTTGTCGATCTTGTGTGCCGCCCTGTCGCTCAAAAGTGAAAGAGAGTGAGAGAGGCAGCAGCACTTTTCACAACAGCAAACACCAACGGACAGCACCGCCCTCACACTGGTGCTGAACCGAGTTAAAACTTTTTAAAACATTCTCCCATATTCGACGCTAGACATTGAATATAGTCGTCTTGGTAATGTACATTGACATTATTTTGTTCGCGGCTGCAAGTGAAAAAAAAAATTTTCATCGCAGGCCCGCCTTTGAACTTCTCGCTCGGAATCGAGTGAGTCGATGCTCTGTATATAAGCGCAGATTGTGAACTCATTGATGAGACAACAATCACGCACACGCTTGAAGGCGCGCACCACATATTGGGCCATTCGGTCTAGGACACCGACCCGTGGCATTGCTGTGCTTACATAGATCCGAAACGTCCCGACGGACAAGTGGCGACCAACGGCTTATGTATGCATATCAATGGCAGTCAGCTCCTCGACGTGTCCACTTTCTCAGATGGTCTACTCACACTTTGAAACCAAGAGAAAAAAGAAAAAAATTTCAAGATATCGCATATTAGTTTACTTTCTCATACAAGTTATATTCACGCGCATTAGTTTCTCACACAAGTCATATACACGCGCATTAGTTTCTCAGTCAAGAAGCCGAATCTACGCGCATTAGTTACTCAAGCAAGAAGCCGAATCCACGCGCATCAGTTTCTCATGAAAGTCATAAACACGCGCATTAGTTTCTCAGACAAGAAGCCGAATCTACGCGCATTAGTTTCTCATACAACTCATATTCACGCGCATTAGTTTCTCAAACGTTTCTCATGCAAGTCGTATACACGCGCATTAGTTTCTCAGACAAGCCGAATGCACGCGCATTAGTTTCTCAAGCAAGAAGTTCAAGCCACGCGCATTAGTTTCTCATAAAAACCATATTCACGCGCATTAGTTTCTCAAACGTTTCTCATACAAGT
>CAKNYM010026552.1:0-11499 GCA_932195095.1 Andricus curvator | reverse complement strand
AAGAGTCATGAGGGGTTCCGAATGCAATACTGATCATTATCTTTTAAGATCTAAAATAAACTTAGGCCGGGGATGAAAAAGAAAGAGGACAGAAAAAACGAAACAAACTCGAATAAAGATTGAAAATTTACAGAAACCGGAAGTGCGAATAGAGTTTCAAAATAAGTTAAGCGAACGCATAAATAGGGCAACTTGGGAAGCGCTTACGAGCAATAAAGATATAGAGGGCGCGTGGGCTTTATTACGGGATATCATTGTTAAAACTGCAATTGAAGTGTGTAGTACGGCAGTGGTAGGAAGAAAGTCTGGTGATGCGTGGTGGAATGATGAAATTCAAGCAGCCCAGCAAGAAAAGAAAAAAGCGCACAAGAGAACATTAAACATGACAGGTCTTAGCGATGAGGAGAGAAATAGACTCAAAAATGATTACACATACAAAAAGAGGAAAATGAAACGTCTAGTCAAGGAGAGTAAAGAAAAAATCAGAACAGAAGAAGAGAACAAAATACAAAACTACTTTGGAGGAATAATGAAACTACTATATAAACAGTTGAAGGAAAGTAAAAGTACAGAGTTTGCCAGCATGAGAAACAGCAAAGGTGAAATGCTATATGATATAGACGGGATAGTAGACACTTTAAAAGACTCTTTTAAAGAACTATTAGGAGGTGAAGATATAGGACAACAAAACTGCGACATAGAACATAATGCATTAGAAAACCCAATTGAAAAAGTCTGTGTCACTGAGGTCCGAGACATAATTAAGAACTTGAAAAACGGTAAGGCTGCTGGCATAGACAGCATTAGTGCGGAAATGCTCAAATACGGTGGCGAGTACATACCTCACAGGTTGTGCGAATTAATAAATTTATGTATCGAGACGGGGAAAGTCCCAGACGATTGGAGAAAAGCGATTATCGTACGTTTTATGCCAGGAAGATCATGTACAGATCAGATATTTAGCCTAAGACAGATCACAGAAAAAAGCTTGAGAGTAGGAAAGAAAGTTTTCTGTGCATTTATTGACCTAGAAAAAGCATTTGACACGGTAAATAGAAGTAAACTTTGGGAAGTTCTTAAAGAGTACGGAGTAAATGGAGGGCTCCTGCAGGCAACAAAAACAATATATACAGGTAGTAAAGCGAGCGTAAGGGTAAACGGGAAACTGAGTGACTGGTTCGATATTACGCAAGGCGTGAAACAAGGATGCGTTATGTCCTCGTGGCTATTTATCATATTCATGGATAAGTGTCTAAGAACTGCACTCTTCGACGAAGAAGTTGTAGATCTCCAAACAGTTAAGGTACGTGGGTTAGCTTTCGCAGATGACAAGATTCGCAGATCTTTGTTTCAGGCGTCATTCATTCTACTGTCACTCTGTTTACAAACTATTTGTCGCCACACTTTTCTGTCCTGGCATACTACTCTAGCTTCCTTCACGTCCATGCATTTTTTCATGCAAGCTCTTGTGTTTCTATGGCTTCTTATGTCTCTACGGATTAATGTCTCATTTACAGATTCTAACCATTCTTTCGGCGGTCTACCTCTGGGCATTCTACCATTTACTTTACCTTTATACACTTGTTTGGTCAGTCGTTCATCTTTCATTCTTTCAAGATGTCCGAATCATCTTAACTGATTTCTTTCCCATATGTCAACTAGTGTCTCTCCTGTACCACATTCTTTGAGGATAGTCTCGTTTCGGACTTTGTCCATCAGTGTTTTCCCGCATATTATGCGCAAAGGTTTCATACCGATCGCGTTAATTTTACTCCTGTCCTTTTCTTGAAAGGTCCATGTCTCGCTACCGTATAGTACAGTCGGTACGAATATAGAATTATGTATGGCCATTTTAGCTTTTTTTGATATGTTTTTATTTGTGAGGATGGACCCTGCTCTACCGATAACCTGTCTACCCTTATTCATGCGCCTATGTAACTCCCCATCTATTTTGCCGTCGCTAGTGAATAGACTACCTAGATATACGTACTGGTCAACTTGTTCTAATCTCTCATCATTTATGACAATGTTGCATATTGTTTTCTAACTTTTTCCCTCAAATACCATGATTTTTGTTTTATTTACGTTAATTTTGAGTCCCATGTCCTTCATGTTTTTTATTAAGTTTATTCAACATTCTTTGCAAGTCCTCGACTGATTCTGCCATAACAATCTTGTCATCTGCGAAAGCTAACCCACGTACCTTAACTGTTTGGAGATCTACACCTTCTTCGTCGAAGAGTGCAGTTCTTAGACACTTATCCATGAATATGATAAATAGCCACGAGGACATAACGCATCCTTGTTTCACGCCTTGCATAATATCGAACCAGTCACTCAGTTTCCCATTTACCCTTACACTCGCTTTACTACCTGTATATATTGTTTTTATTGCCTGTAGGAGCCCTCCATTTACTCCGTACTCTTTAAGGACTTCCCAAAGTTTACTTCTATTTACCTTGTCAAATGCTTTTTCTAGGTCAATAAATTCACAGAAAACTTTCTTTCCTACTCTCAAGCTTTTTTCTGTGATCTGTCTTGGGCTAAATATCTGATCTGTACATGATCTTCCTGGCATAAATCGACTTTGGAATTCCCATATCTTTTCTTCTGTAATTTCCATTACCCTACGAATAAGTATTTTTGAGTATATTTTACTTACGGTACTTAGAAGGCTGATACCTCTGTAATTACTGCAGTTGCTTTTATCTCCCTTTCGTTTGTATATTGGTACGATAATCGCTTTTCTCCAATCGTCTGGGACTTCCCCCGTCTCGATACATAAATTTATCAATTCGGACAACCTGTGAGGTATGTACTCGCCACCGTATTTAACCATTTCAGCGCTGATAACATACTGTCTACACCAGCAGCCTCACCGTTTTTCAAGTTCTTTATTATGTTTCTGACCTCAGTGATACAGACTTTTTCAATTGGGTATTCTAATGCATTATGTTCTATGTCGCAGTTTTGTTGTCCTATATCTTCACCTCCTAATAGTTCTTTAAAAGAGTCTTTTAAAGCGTCTACTATCCCGTCTATATCATATAGCATTTCACCTTTGTTGTTTCTCATGCTCGCAAACTCTGTATTTTTACTTTCCTTCAACTGTTTATATAATAGTTTCATAATTCCTTCAAAGCTGTTTTGTATTTTCCTCTCTTCTTCTGTTCTGATTTTCTCTTTACTCTCTTTGACTAGTCGTTTAACTTTTCTCTTTTTGTGTCTGTAATAATTTTCAAGTCTATTTCTCTCCTCATCGCTAAGACCTGTAATGTGCAACATTCTTTCGTGCGCTTCTTTCTTTTCTTTTTGGGCTGCCGCAATTTCATCATTCCACCATGCATCACCAGATTTTCTTCCTACAACCACCGTACCACATACTTTGGTCGCAGTTTCAACGATGATATCCCGTAGTAAAGTCCACATGCCCTCTAAATCTTTATTGTTTAATAATTCCTTCCAAATTGTCTCATCTATACGTTCGTTAAACCTATTTTGAAAGTCTATACTGGAATTACCCCGGATTACAAGTGGACTACTCCGGAATAGAACTGAATTACAAATTGATTACTTCAGATTATCATTGGATTACAAGTGGATTACTAGGATATACTGGGATTAATCTGAATGACTTGAATTACTGTGGATTTCTCAGGAATAGAACTGCATTACAACTTGATTACTTGAGAGTATAACTGAATTAAAACTGGATTACCTTGGATTATAAGTGAATTACTTTGAATGACTTGAATCACTCCCGGTTACAAGTGGATTACTCGGAATAGAACTGAATTACAAATTGATTACTTACAATTAGAACTGGATTACAAGTGGATTACTCTCGAATACTGGGATTACTCTGAATGACTTGAATTACTGTGGACTACTCCGAAATAGAACTGAATTATAATTTGATTACTTCAGAGTATCACTGGATTACAAAAGGATTACTCTGGAATTACTCTGAATGACTTGAATTGCTCCTTATTACAAGTGGATTACCTGAATGTACCCCAGATTATTTTTATTGAAAGTGGATTACCCCAAAATAAAAGTGGATTACGCCGGATTACAAATGTACTACTCCGAATTAGAACTGGATTACAGGTGGATTACTTAGATAACCTGAATTACTCCGAATTATCTGGATTACAAATGGAGTACTCTGGAATTACTCTGAATGACCTGGATTACTCCTTTGTTACAAGTGGATTACCTGAATGTACCCCAGACAAAGATATTATAAACGTAGATTCGGTACGGGGTGTCAGAGTGGGGGAACTATATATATAGGACATTACATTTTATGCCATATCGAGGTGCTGCCCTCACCGTACTACGAAGTCGAGAGCTGGTTTTCTCATTCTTCGTAAAATATGACGGTAAAGCAGTTGAAAGATTTTTTAAGGTTAGAAAAGTTTGACATGTATCGCTTCATAAACAAAACACCCCAGTTCCGAATATAATAATAAATGGCACAATGTCTAGGCACACCCAAAGTACGTATTTGGAAAAATTAATGAAAAATTAATAATGACAGAAGCACTGATATGATGGTAATAAATAAACTGAATTGAGATAATTATGTTTATATTTGATTGTTGAATATTATTATAATTTCTGATACTTTCATGCTTCTTCTATGAATGATATTAGATATGATTTTTTAAATTATATTTTTTTGTACTTTGGAGTTTAATTTTTATTACTAGACTGAACCGACAATTGATTGCATCTAAGAATATATAGAATTTTTGCCGGCCTGAAGCTTGAGATAGGTTTTTTGTACATAGTATTTTTTTAAAATTATAAAAAACCTTTTGTCGAAAATTGAATTTTTTATTTAAAAAAAAACTAAAAAGAAATTTTGAGATAAATCATGAACCAGTGCTGAAAAAAATTTTCTTTGATAAATGATTCTCTTAATTAAAATAATCAAATATTTATACCAAAGAAAAATCTTTTTAATTTTTGAAGTTTAAAAAAAATATTGTTTGAATTTGAAAAACAATAATTGAAAAAAAATATATTTCTATTTTCTACGTTCGAAGAAAATTTAGGGAGAAATTTCTTTCCGTTTGAAGCACACGCGTGTTTTTACATTAATTTTTTAATACAATTTTTGTAGGGTTATTTTAATTTTAAATTCAAACAATTTTTAGAAACTTTAAATATTAAACAAAAATTTATTTGATGAAAATATTTTATTATCGCATTTTTAATAAATAATATTTATTAAGAAACAATTTTTAACTATGCAAATTCTGGAATTTTATAGTTATGGAAATTCTATTTCGGATATTTTATAATTCGGCAATTGTATGTAGGGAATTTTATTATTTGGGAATTTTCAAATTCGGTAATATTATAAACTGTTCGGGAATTTGATTATTTTTGAAATTTTATTATTCGGGAGTTTTACAGAGTCGGGAATTTTCCTTTCGGGGTATTTCAGTCGTCCCTAGAAGTACAGAAAATTTGCTGTAATTATAATTTCGAGACCTGGATCTTTTCGAATTTTTCCTACAGTATTTATTTAAAAAAAATTATTATATGCAAATTTTTGAAATCACAAGTTATAAAGATAGTCTCATTAAATATCAAAATTTTCAAATTTTAAATTTGCTGTATATCTAATTTGTATTCCTGGGTCTTGGCGATTTTTTCCCTGGTGCATTTCGGGCACTTGTAAACGGGCGTGAATTTAATAGGAATTATCTCTCAGAAAATAAGTTATTAAAATGAGAAAAAATTTGGTATCTTTTTTTATCTCTATAGAGGTCATACCTATAGGTATGTAAAAAATGTAAATTTCCGAAAATTTAAAAACTCTGCAAACAAGAAATTTTTGAAACATTTCTTTTTGCGCGGATAACTAAGCTGTATGCAAATATATTATATATCTTTGCTGTATGTCTTTCGATTCCGAACTAATTATACTCTTTTACGATTCTAATACAATTTACAAAACACTAATTAAAATTTTTTTAATTTTTAAGTCTTCAATTTGATAATTTAAATTTTAACATTAAAATTTCCTCATTTTCAGAATGCAGGCTTATTGTTTGAATTTTTACAATTTTTGTTATAAGTTAGGTTAAAAATAACAAATTCTGGGATTCGAAATTGCTACAACGCGAAAAAGTCAAAAGTTTAAATTTAAACGTTAAATATGTGAAAATACTTTCTTACTTTAGTCGCTTCTTTTGAGAGTCGATCCTCTACTTTCAGTTTTCTTTTCGAAATATATCTTGAATTCAACGCATTTTAAATTCAATGTTTTCAGCTGCCTGTAGATTGAAGTATACAAATGTTTTTGGTTTAAACCATAAATTAATTAAAATATTTTACTTGTTTTTCACAATTGTAATTTATAACCTTTTTAAACTGAATACTTGTAGGTCAAACATGAAAAAGTAGACTATATAGAATAATTTGAAATTTGAATCTATTTAAATATGCAAGAATTTTTGAATTGAAAGTGTTCGATAATTTTAGATTGAAACATTTCAAATTATTTAGTTACAAATTAAAATCGTTTAAAGTTGCAGAATTAGAAATGAACGTCTTTTAATACTTGAATCATTATTTTAGAACGACTTAAACCGCATATCTTTAGATAAATTTAAAAGTAGAACTATTGAAAATTAGGAGTGCTTGAAGAAACTGAACAAATGTTTAGTTTCAAAAGCTCTTTAAAAGGGTGCTTTTTCAAGTTTGATTTATTTTTGCTTCCTCATAGAGGATGCTTTGTAATGGTAACATGTTCCAAAATTTTTTAATTCATTTAATTAAACCTTCCTCAATGTAAAAATGACCAAAGGATTTCTAAAAATATTCATTGCATTTTTTTTAGCACTCAATAATTTTTTGAAAATCGGTTTTTTATAGTAAAACTTTTTCAGTAGAATAATTCAAAGTTGATGCATGGATATAAAAGATTCGTTGGTTCGAGACGAATCGATTGACCTATAATATTAATACATTTGATTGAAGAGTAAGGAAGCTATGGTAATGCATAATATTTTAAAATACGGTTTTTGATAGTAAAACTTTTTTCTTCAACATAATTCAAAGTTGATGCAAGAATAGAAAAGATTCCTTGGTTCGAGACGAATCGATTGACTTACAATATTAATACATTTTATTAAAGAGTAGGGAAGTCATGCTCATTTATAATATATGAATCATCTGTTTCTAACAGAAAAACTTTTTTCGTAGACATAATTCAAAGTCGACGCATGAATAGAGAAGACTTTTTCATTATAAATTTTCAAATAGAGTAATTCTGACAATTTTTGTAAAAAAAATCACAAAGCTGGAAGAGGGATAGGGTGTGACAGAACTTTTTCCGTCCCTCTTCCACCTCCAAAAATTATCATTTCGAATACGACATTTTATTTGTCTGATTTGTCTTTGTATTTAAAAATTTTTTGTGTTTTTTTGTAATTTTGTATTTTTTGTAAATTTCTATTTTTAAATTGAGCAAAATGAAGACTTTGGTTTGTCTATTATTGAAAAAAAAAATCTGCCCGCTTCACGGGCACATTCTCATAGCGCGCTTCGCGCGCGGCTCGCTTCGCTCGCAAGTTTCAGCGCGCCTAGGGCGCGCACCTTTTGGATCTCGCGCTTCGCGCTCGATTATATGTTTATCTCGCGCTTCGCGCTCGATAATGTATTGACCTCGCGCTGCGCGCTCGGACACATTTGTCGTCTAGGTTTTCACACTTCGTGTCCTCGCTAGTGCGCGCTTCGCGGGCTAATACTCTCTTAAAGCTTCATCGTTATGACCTGCTTTTGGTTTAATTATGTCAGTTTTACATAAAAAGAAGAACTAATTTACTTAAGGTTCTATCGACCTTAAGGAACACATTCTCATCACGACACTCGCGCTTCGCGCTCGATATTTCGTTTGATCATCATGTGAACCTCGCGCTTCACGCTCGTTTCTGTTCATCGTATAATAGAAACCCAAAAGTTCGCAACGACCATATGTTATGTTCAATCTTCTTCAGATAAAAATGACTAAAGTTGTATTTGATTTAAAATGAAGAAGGTAATTCCTTTACTTTAGCGTATATTTCCGTATCTTTATAATAAATCCTACAATCAGAAAGATTTTTTTCCAACTATCTGAAAAGGGGAGAAAAGACGTATTTAAGTCGTTTTGGAACATATATCTTGCTTTTTCATTCATAATCAAACCGACCCCTTGACTACCATGTGATTCCCTATCTACTCCTAACCATATTTCAAAACCGCTTTTCAACACCCCATTTTCTATGTTTCTACTTTCGCATCCCTTTTTCTTTGTCTCAGGTACACATAAAATATCTAGTTTCCTAGCATGCATAGTTTCTCGTAGTTCTCTTACTTTAAGATCATTCACTCCTCTAGCATTCCAAACACCCAGTCTCCATTCATCGCCTGAAACTCAAACTTTACGTTTACCGTGTGTATGCATTTAGTCAATCAAAGTTTCAGTCCAGTCCGAGGCTACTTTATTGTTTGTATTGTTCATGTTTAGATTGTACACCCAACTACCACCTTTATGCGCGAAATTTGTTTTGCGAGTTGAAATCATGTCCAAGTCAAGTAGTGATTCACCGTATAGTGGAGAGTCCAGCTCTAACGTCAGTCCCACGAAAACTTCTGTCAGGGGGGGGGGGGGGGGCAGGGGGGGATAAAAAAAAAAAACGAGGTTCAAAATAACTTGTAGCTGGCAATTCTGAACCGATTTTGGATTTTTTTCTTCAGAAAAATTGAGCATCAAATTTTGAAGAGATTTATGTCGTCTAATTTTTGAATTTTTTTGTTTGTTTAAACTTTTATGTTAATGCAAAGAGTGAATAAAAAGTCGACTTTTTCGTTTTTTTTGTTTATCTTGGTGAAAATTTTTTTTCTATGATCAGCATTCCGAGACTTTATGCACGGGGGTAGCTGAAAGCAAAAAAAAATAATGCATTGTTAAGTTGATTGTTATGAACAAATTAACTTAACAAATAGTCTACTGTATGGATTCTTCGTTTGCAAAGTAAATTTTTGCGTTAAAATTACTTGCTTCCATCGAAAAAATAATATTTTAAGATAAAAATTTGACATCCAATATTTTTAAATAATTTTATAAACAAATTATTTAAACAAAAGCCTAGTGTGGACATTTAAAGGCATAAAAAAATCATTTTTTCACTTAATTTTTCTCAAATTATATTTCCAGTGATGTTTGATTATGGAAAATTATATTTCGGTATTTTTCAATAATTTTATAAACAAATTATATAAACAAATGCCTAGTGTGGACATTTAAAGGAAGAAAGAAATCGCTTCTTCTCTTAATTTTCCTCAAATTATATCGCCAGTGATATTTAATGATGGAAAATTATCATCCGATATTTTTTATTAATTTTATAAACAAATCATATAAACAAATGCCTAGTGTGGACATTTAAAGGCAGAAAGAAATCGCTTCTTCTCTTAATTTGCCTCAAATTATATCGCCAGTGATATTTAATGATGGAAAATTATCATCCGATATTTTTCATTAATTTTATAAACAAATTATATAAATAAATGTCCAGTGTGGACATTTAAAGGCAAAACGAAATCGTTTTTTTTTCCATAATTTTCCTCAAATTATGTCGCCAGTGATGTTTAATGATGGAAAATTAACATACGATATTTTTTAAAGATTTTATGAACAAATTATATAAACAAATTCCTAGTGTGGACATTCAAAGGCCGAAAGAAATCGCTTTTTCTCTTAAATTTCCACAAATTACGTCGCCAGTGATGTTTAGTGATGGAAAATTATCATCCGATATTTTTGTATTAATTTCATAAACAAATTATATAAACAAATGGCCAGTGTGGCTACAATGGACTGGAAGCCTTCTGATAGTATTCTAGATCCTGAAGCTCTGGAGCTCCTTATCTCAGATTAATAACTTAGGAATTAAAACTTGTTCGCGACTAATCAATGGAATCTTAGGAAATTGACAAAGGATTATGATACATAGCAATTGTATACTTATTGTTATTGTACAAATTTCCATCTTTAACAATTCCTAAGGATAATACATTACGAAAATTGAAAGAAGCAACAATTACCAAAAAATTACATCACTGGCAACATACTTTGAGGCTAGTTGCGAAAAAACGAACGTTTTCTGACTTTAAACATCCACACTAGGTATTTGTTTACAAAATTAATAAAAATTATTGGATGATAATTTTTCATCATTAAACCTCACTGGCGACATCATTTGAGGAAAATTCGGAAAAAAAGGATTTTTTTCGACCTCTAAATGACCAAGTTATAAATTTGATTATATAATTTGTTTATCAAATTAATAAAAAATATTGGATGATAATTTCCCATCATTAAACATCACTGGCGACATCATTTAAGGAAAATTAGGGGAAAAAAATTTTCTTTCTGCCTTTAAATGTCCACACTGGCCATTTGTTTATATAATTTGTTTATAAAATCTATAAAAAATGTCGAATGATAATTTTCCATCATTAAATATTACTGGCGATATAATTTGAAGAAAATTAAGGGAAAAACGATTTCTTTCTGCCTTCAAATGTCCACACTAGGCATTTGTTTATATAATTTGTTTATAAAATTAATAAAAAAATATCGAAAGATAATTTTCCATCATTAAACATCACTAGAGATATAATTTGAGAAAAATTAAGTGATAAAACGATTTTTGTCTGCCTTTAAATATCCACACTAGGTATTTGTTTATATAATTTGTTTACAAAATGAATAAAAAATATCGGATGATAATTTTCCATCATTAAACCTCACTGGCGACATCATTTAAGGAAAATTAGGGGGAAAAAAATTTCTTTCTGCCTTTAAATGTCCACACTGGCCATTTGTTTATATAGTTTGTTTATAAAATCTATAAAAAATGTCAGATGATAATTTTCCATCATTAAATATCACTGGCGATATAATTTGAGGAAAATTCAGAGAAAAAACGATTTCTTTCTGCCTTTAAATGTCCACAGTAGGCATTTGTTTATATAATTTGTTTATAAAATTAATAAAAAATATCAGATGTCAAATTTTCATGGTCAGGTATTATTTTTTTGATGAAAGCGAGTAATTTTAAAGCAAATATTTACTTTGCAAACGAAGAATCCATAGTGTAGAATATTTGTTAAGTTAATTTTTTTATAACAATCAACTTAACAATGTCATCATTTTTTTTTGCTTTCAACTACCCCCGTGCATAAAGTCTGGCAATGCTGATCATAGAAAAAAAAATTTCACGAAGATAAACAAAAAAAAACGAAAAAATCGACTTTTTATTCACTCTTTGCATTAACATAAAAGTTTAAACAAAAAAAAATTCAAAGATCAGGCCACATAAATCTCTTCAAAATTTAATGCTGAATTTTTCTGAAAAAAAAAATTTTTAATCGGTTAAAAATTGCCAGCTACAAGTTATTTTGAACCTCGTTTTTTGATTTCATCCCAAT
>CAKNYM010026509.1:0-10321 GCA_932195095.1 Andricus curvator | reverse complement strand
TTTTTAAAATTCAATACAATCACCCTAATTTCAATTGAAATTATCATCCGCAAAAACTGGGCGGATTTTTGAATAAGGTTGGTTTTGTTGAATTTTAAAAATATTTAGACTTGGATGAGTTCCAGATGTACTGAGGTGTTGAGACTTTTTGTGTTAACCGTTCGCATCAATTGAATAAATAATTATGAAAATTTTGGCTCATTTCAGAATTGGGGGGTTTATATTGAATTTTAAAAATATTTATGGGTGACTCGGGTGAGTTCTACATGTGCTGAGGGGTTGTGACATTTTTTGCCCCTTTGGCATCAACTGACAACATTGTCAGAAAAAACCTGGCGTACTTTGGGATTAGCGTGATTTTATTGACCTTTTAAAATATTAGGGGGTGGTTGGGGTGATTTCTACATGCGCTGAGATGTTCAGGCTTTACGTTTCCCCTTTGGCATCAACTGAAAACATTTTCAGAAAAATCCTGGTGTACTTTGAAATTAGGGTGATTGTATTGAATTTTAAAAATATTTAGGGGTAACTGGGGTGAGTTCTATATGTACTGACGGATTCAGACACTTTTTTGTCAGTTTGGCATCAACTGAAAACATTATCAGAAAAACCTGGCGTATTTTTGAATTTGGGTGATTTTATTGAACTTTAAAATATTCGGGGGTGGCTGGGGTGAGTTCTACATGTGCTGAAGGGTTGACACTTTATGTGTGCCCCTTTGGCATCAATTGAAATTATTATCAGCAAAAACTGGGCGGATTTTTGAATTAGGTTGGTTTTGTTGAATGTAAAAAATATTTAGGGGTAGCTTGGGTGAGATTTATATCTGATGAGGGGTTGAAAGTGCTTTAAGAAGTTTTTAGGGTTGTACGCGACTATTTTCCGTCATAAAATAGCAGCTTTCATGCATTTAAAAATAAAATTATTTTTGTTATTGATTAATGCGTTAGGAACTTCAGACTCATTGTTTAAGGGATGGTAAAACATCCCCTAAAATGAGGTCAAAACATATTCTTGCTATGTACGCTTACTTCACTTATTGGAGAGTCGTTTCATACCGTAGCAGTTAAATAAAAATCTCTATTGATTTTAGTTACTAAGAAATGAGGATTTAATGGTATACTACTACTTGGATGTTTAGGGTACAAAAACACCCCCAAAAACATGCTGTATACCCGAAGAATCGTTCATCTTTCTAGTTCGTGGGTACGAATTTTTTGATTCGGTACGCCTGATCGTCAAAATATAAAAGTTTTAGTCAAATCTATCATAGCGTTTTTGAGAAAAAAAAAACATTTTGCTAAAATAAGCATTTTTCCATTAAAATACATGTAAAAATCGAAACTTTGGACAAGCGTTTGTCTAAAAACTGTCAATTTTTCTGACATTTTTATTTCGAATCTTTAGTTTGCAGGTTCGAAAATACAAGAAAAAATTTTTTTTACAATTTTTTATCATAAGGCTTTTTTCTGTACATTTGGTGCGGGGTCCTTTGCAAACTGTTCTACGGTTTATAATTCACTCTTGCCGTTATACCCTTAGGAAAAAATATAATACAGGAAATTCAGTATAGGCCTATCATGATTTTCCTATAATGAATTTTTTTATCATTTCTTCGCGATTCTAGAAAAACCATTATAAGAAATTCAGTATAGAAATAAATAATATTGAAATATTGCAAGAGGTCATGCAAAAAATAGAGAAACTACATACAAATGATTGATTTATGTAATTAAGGGATTATTATTATTAATAATACTCGCTGGGGGATTGTATTAACACTCAAAAATTAAATTGTGTAGAAATTGTTGATGTAAGTTGTTGGCTTTAGGGTCAGGTGAATTGAAACGAATTAAGTTGTTTCAAACATTTCGGCACACAATGGTGGCCCTCTTCAGTGAGTTTTATTAAATCTTATGAGAATTTATACCAGATATTTGGCATGATGACGTGATTATTTTCTCTAGAGGAGAAAAGCAAGATTTTAACGTCAATGTTCATGTTCAATGAAAACTGTACAACTTGGTCGTAGATCGCACACGGTCACCCATCCGAGTGCTATCCACGCTCGGAATGGTTTAACATCCGCGACTCTTCCCGAGTCGAGTTTCGCCGCGCAGCTAATGCTAATATGAAAGAACTTACAAAATTAAAGTTTTTTCAAAAGATTCCAAACAGAATTTCAAAAGATTTCAAAAATGTCAAGGAATATCAAAGAATCTTGTAGGATTTCCAAAGATTTTAAGGTACATTTTAGAGAATTTAACAAGATTTAAACGATATTATAGGACCCCCAATTATTTCGAAGGATTTAGGGGATTTTAAAGATTTAAAGTTATTTTAAAAGATTCCAAAGAATTTCAAGAGATTTAAAAAAATTTCAAAGAATGTTAAAGAATCGTGTAGCATTTCCAAAGATTTCAAGGAATTTAACAGAATTTCACAAGATTCAAAGGATTTTATTGAATCTTCAAAGATTTCAAAGATTTTTAGTGATTTGAAAGGTTTTTTTTACAGAAGTTTTATGAATAAGTTAATTTTAATTTATATTGAAGGGATTTTAAATTATTTCTACTTATTTCAATAGATTTTAAAGGTTTGTAACAAATTTTTTAGAAAAATTTAGGAAATAGAATAAATTGCATTTTAAAGAATGTCTACGTATTTCAAAAATTTCAGAGGATATAAAGGAACTTACAAAATTTGAATGGATTTTAAAGATATAAAGTTATTTTAGAACATTCCAAAGAATTTCAAGAGATTTCATCAATTTTAAGTAAAATCAAAGATTTTTGTAGGATTTCCAGAGCTTTCAAGGGATTTTAAGGAATTTCAAGAGATTCAAGGAATTTCAAGAGATTTAAGGAATTTTATAGAACATCCAATAATTTCAAAGGATTTACGGCATTTTAAAAGATTGTAAGCTTTTTTAACATATTCCAAAGAATTTTCAAAGATTTCAAAGAATTTCGTAGAAATTGAAAAGATTTATAGCTCGATTTTAAAAGATTTCTAGAGAACTTCAAAAAACAAAATGAAACGAAATTTCAAGGAATTCCTAGCGATTCCAAACATTTCAAGGGATTTTAAGGTATTTCAAGAAATTTCTCTAGATTTAAAAGATTTTATTAAATCACCAAAGATATCAAAGATTTCTATGGATTTGAGCGGATTTTTAGAGAACTTTAATGAATAAATTTAATTTATATTGAAGGGATTTTAAATGATTTCTAATTATTTTAATGGATTTTTAAGATTTATAAGGTTTCAATAGATTTTAAGGGATTATAACAAATTTCGCATTTCAAACGATTTCCACGGATTTCAATGATTTAAGGGATATGAAAGAATTGAAAATTTTTTAAAAAGATTTGAAAGATTTTAAGTTATTTTAAAAGATTTCAAAGAATTCAAGAGATTTGAAAAATTTCGAAAGACGTCAAAGAATTTTGTAGGGTTTCCAAAGATTTAAAGGAATTCAAAAGAATTTAGGATTTTTCATTGTTGGATAAATTCCCTTCAATTGCAATCCCTTTCTTTCTTCTTTTTTTTGATGCTGACATTTTATCTGGATTACTTTTTTAAATAATTATTCTGTTTTAGGGGCAATCATGGCCAACGGCCATACCACGCTGAAAAACCCAGTTCTCGTCAGATCACTGAAGTTAAGCAGCGTTGGACGCGATTAGTACTTGGATGGGTGACCATTCACGAATACTGAGTGCTGTTGGCACATCGTGGGTGTGGTGAGTCCACATTTATAACTACAAGAAAACTATCCACCTAGAAACACTACCCGAATCGGGTAGTGTCACGCCTACCCTGAAAGGGAAATGGCTTAAGGGCATGCTCTTCGGTGATCACGTGACCAACCCAGTCCTTGGTTATGAAATTTTTTTCGGTGTTCACCATGTCCAAACGCAATGATATATCGCTCTCAAAATTTGGAATATGGGAAATGAGACAATAAATTGCGTTTGTATATTTAGTTTCAGTAATAATTTTGAAAAAAATTATCCATGTGAAAAATAATGTGTACAATTTCATAACCAAGCTTGGTCATGTGATATCTACTTTACCGACGTTGAAAGTTTCTTTTTTTCTCCGCTAGAAATTGCTAAAAATGCTCCAAAAACAATGACAGGTTACGTGTGTGCAGATACTTATTTTTTGATTTGCAGCAAATGTGCAAATGTTATTGTTTATATTGATTTTTTTAAATGTTTAGACGATTTAGTCCAAAATTTGTGTCAGTTATCGCCATACGCGAATCAAAAAATCTGAAATGCATCAAACCAAACATTCAGTGGCGTAGCCAGGGGGGGGGGCTGAGGGGGCTCAAGCCCCCCCCCGAAATTTTGTAATCACGTCTATTATACACTGGAAAACTTCATTCTATTTACAACAGCTTGTGTCTATGTTCTGACAGCTCTGTTATTTGCCATAAATGCTAATGAGAAAGAGGGATTATTATACAGTATAGACACCATTATAAACTGGTGCGTCTATTCTTCATGTTACCTGGGAAAATTAAGGCAGTAAACTGTAGATTTTCACGTTTAAAATTAAGTTAACTCAAAGGCCAGCGCCATAAGACAAGATTTTAGCACACCTAAAATTCAAATATAAGTACAAGCTTTGTCCTAATCCAGAACGACTACCTGAAAGGTAGAAATTCGTAAGCGGATCATAAATTAGGAAGGCCCCTCATTGTAAACTAAAGTGCTCATCAGAATGCATTGGAAATATTTTTTCTCGAATTTGCATGCATATCGCCCCCAAACTTTTTCGAATCCTCCCCCCCAAAAAATTCGTATTTTTAAAATTATATTTAGAGGTTCCGCAAGCCCCATGAAGTTTAACACATATTTCCCATAAGAAAAAAGACGTTTTTGTGAGTTTTATTCAGAATCGTCAATATTAGGTGTATCGAGTTGAAACTCAACATTTCTTTTCACAGTTAGCAATAGAATACGAATAAAAACTCAATTTTTAAATATCACCACCATAAGTCTGTTTTATAGGGTCCCAAAAACCCCATAAGTGAAAAATTGTGTTTCGCGAGTTTCTGGCGCTAAATATAATTTTTTTGTGGTTTTTTGAAATACAAATTGTTTATAATACATAAAATCCTACTTCATACTAATAACTATAAGTTTAAATGAATTGTTTAAACAATTTATCATTGTTTTTAGCAATTTTCTCTTAGAATATTATTATTTATTATTATACCATTAAGCCATTTCCCTTTCGGGGTAGGCGTGACTTGCTCGGTTGGATAATAGTATTGGGTATATGGGTGTATAGATTTGAAAATTCGCGGTTTTTCGGAATTTTCAACTTATTTTAATCTTTTCAATTAGAGGAAGGCAATGATCAATTAAATTCACCAGAAATTTCTTAAATAATTCATTATTATTTATAATTATATTCTCTAAGAATAATGATAGGAAGTTACAGTTTTTTCTGAAATTTTTCACTTCTGATCGAATTTCCAATTGGATTCAGATAATAATTAATTCAAGTTAATAAATATAATTGTTTAAACAATTTATTATTATTTTTAATAATATTTTCTTTCAATAATGCCAGAAATTTGCGGTCTTTTCTGAAATATTCCAATTTTTATTCACTTTTCGCTTCGAGTGACTTAATAATTAGTTTTTGTCAACTTTTTACTTTATGAGATAATAACTAATGCAAGTTATTAAACATAATTGTTTTAACAGTTTATTATTGATTATAACAGTCTTCTCTTAGATAATTAGAAAGTTGCGGTTTATTTAAAAAAATTTTAACTTTACTTTGTCTTTTTAGTTATGAACATATAATAAATAAACAATATAGAGAATCATTTCTTAAACGCAATCTCTTTCTTTTTTGTTATTATATTTGTTTGAAATAAAATAGATATTTGAAACATTCTTCAAATTTTCTACACATATATCATATTAAATATAAATTTTCCTTGAGAACCTTTTTGTTTAAATTAATATTATTATTTATTATTTGTGGGCGTCCGCATGACAAATTTTCTAAGTCAGGGTCAAGATTATTATTTTTTTATTTAAGTGGCGAATAATACTAATACCTATACTGCATTTTTTACACTATATGTATGTCCTGAAAGCAAGCGGAAATGGGTATATTTCATTTTCAAAGAAAAAGTGTAACATGTGCACTTATGGTTCTCGCCAACATTAAATGCGTTTTTCTCGAAAAGCGGTTTTTCGATGTTACAACTTCAAAAATGCCCCGGCGACTCGTTTTTAAACCTAAAGGTTTCGTCTTGGGCTTAAAATGCCGGGAGCTTATCCGGTTATATGATTCTGTATGTAACTCCATATCGGCCATAAGGACCATTTTCATGCGGACGCCCACATTTGTTCCTAACTAAAAAGGTAAAGAAAAGATGAAAAATTATGAGACGATAGTTATAAACCATGATAAGTGTTTAAACAATTATGATTATTAACTTGCAATTATTATTGTCTCCTAAGTATAAAGTGGACAAGAAGTTAAATTTTTTAGAAAAAACCGCAACTATCTAGCATTAATATAGGAGAATATAGTTATAAACAATACTAATTTAATTAAACAATTATGTTTGTTAAATTTCATTAATTCATACCTCACTCTAAGTGAAAAATTGACAAAAAAGTGAAAATTTTTAGAAAAAACCCGCAGCTATCTAGCATTAATATAGAAGAAGATAGTTATAAACAATAATAATTTCTTTAAACAAATATGTATTTTGAATTGCTATGATTATTACCTCGCTGTAAGTGAAAAGTTGACAAAACGTGAAAAATTTCTGAAAAAACCGCAATTACATAGCATTACTATAGAAGATAGTTGTAACTAATAATAATTTTTTTAACAATTACGTTTTTTGCATTTCATCAATTATTACCACACTATAAGTGAAAAATAGACAAAAAGTGAAAAATTTTCAGAAAAAAGCGCAACTTTCTAACATTCTTCAAAGAGAATAGTATTAAAAACAATAATAAATTGTTTAAACAATTATGTTTGTTAACTTTAATATTAAGCAATTTTATTTTTCGGATACCCTTTTTTGCCCTACTTCCCTAAGGTCAGCCCCCCCCGAAAAAAATTCCTGGCTACGCCGCTGCAAACATTACCTACAAAGTGCTCGACTCGAGTGGTAATATCCTATTTTATCAATTTATAAATAAAATTTCTCTGAAATTATAAACATATTGATGTATACAAACGTTCTTTAGTGCTTTTCATTCAATCGTTCAAATTCTAAACACGATATCTCAATCCGTGTGGACGTAGTGAGCACCAAAAAATATGAAAATAATTTCACACATTTATTTTTTACATGGATAATTTTTTTCAAAATTATTACTCAAACTAAATATACAAACGCAATTTATTGTCTCATTTCCTATATTCCAAATTTTGAGAGCGATATATCATTGCGTTTGGACATGGTGAACACCAAAAAAAATTTTCATAACCGAGGACTGGTTTGGTCACGTGGTCACCGTAGAGCATGCCCTTAATGGTATACATAATGGTATACATTAAACTTTTCCTTTATTGGATTATTGTCATTGAATTACTGATTTAATTTAATATTTTGTGTGTTTTTTCCCCATTTCATTTTGAATTGTTTTCCCCAAGAATTATTTGGACCATTACCATTATTTATTCCCTTATTCTGAATTCTTTCGTTTAGTATTTTAGTTTACATTTCAATTTAATATATTCTTGAATTTCTTGTTGAATTGTCTTTTGAATTTATTATTCAATTTTATTTATTAAAATCCCAGATAATTATTTTAACCATTTCCCTGACTGCACTTAAAAACTATTGATTTAATTTAGTTTTATTCTTACACAGTTTTGATTTTTCCTTTTTTTTCTATTTATTTCAATATTTTACATTTTTAATTGAAGATAACCTTGGATCTTGAATCACCCCCTCTATAGAGGGTGATTTCTTTTATTAATACTGAGCTTAGACAAATCATTATTCCGCTGTTGCGTTTAATAATTTTATTTTATTTAAAGTTTAATTTCATTTGTTACAAAAATAAAACATTTTGATTTAATTGATCTGAATAGATCCGGCGTTCCACAAATGATTTTATTTTGTGGTTTAATTTATTCATCAATGCTGAAGGTAATTATGTATATTTTTATTATTTGCAATAAAAAGATTACGGTTTCAGCATGAAAGTCACTTTCTTTCCTTTCGTCTATCTCAGTTTTTTGTGATACGTAATTTATTTTTCAGAGTTTTTTTTCAATACTACATATTATTAATAATATAATACTAATCATAACTATTAATAATAATATTCTCGGCCGTAAAGAAAATTAATTGCCACCAGTCAATAACTCGTGGCTTACCCACTTATTTTTTTGACAATCTCAGGCCTGGCAATAATTGCAAATAAAGCATCTACTTTCAAGTTCAATTATAAAAATCTTTGAGTGAAATATATAAAAAAAAGGTGGAAAAATGGTTGAATGCTCGTCGTGTTTTCTAATTTGATAATATAATGAGGATACGATAGTGGGGACCGGCACATACGTTTGGCCAGGCCCGAGTTTTCGGTGGTATTGAACCGTTCCCCCCTTTCACAAGAGTTAACCCCCCCTTGCCTCACCCCGTTTCTCGTCGGAGTGGTTCCGAAGAACTCTACACCGATGATGTTGCCCTGATTTCTGCATTGTCCAAAGCGTTGCCAAAATTCGGCTATGATTGATGGCTATTAACCAGGACCAACTTTCAGCCCATCCCCATTCTCTCCACTCACATCACAGAGGCTATGACGAAACAACTGATAAAAAGACAAAACTGGATGCAGTATAACACTATATAGCAAAAGCGCATACCTCCGACGATTCCGTTCTACTCAGCAGGAACGTGACTAGAATCCTCTGAACCCGCCTTCTTAGAGAATTAATTTTTGACCGAAAAAAACGAATTTTCAACAGGAAAGTTCAGGTTTAAACCAAAACACTGAGAAAAAAAAATTACTTGATTCAAGGGATATTCTTTCAACTGAAAAAAAATTAGACACTTATAAGTTGATATAATTGTTGCAACTAAATAATGACTTAAATTGAAGAAATATTTATTCAAAATAATATTATATTATGGACCTAGGGTGCATAATATACTATCCCCCTTGGCGCATACGATATTTTTTTATAACAAATGGATGATTTCAGACATTTCTACAAATACAGTCATGATTTCAGTCCATATTAGATTCTGCAGTATAATGAAGCATGAAATTAATGTTAACGGGTTAGTTCACGTTTAACTTGTCGAAAAATTTATACCGTAAATTTAAAGTACTATAAAATATAATTAATAATCATGAATTAAAATAAATATTAAAATAGCTATAAAGCTTTCCGTAGTTTGTAGACATAATACTCTTATTTAAATATAAGATTTTATCCCATTATGAATTAGAATTAAAAAAATAAATTCATAAGTTAATTTCAGATTTTATATCGTAATAAGATGTTCTTAAAAAACAGACACTCAGAAAAAAGTATCTCTTGATTCAAAGAAATGGTTTTTTTACCCATAAATATTCTTTAATTTAAAAATGATTTTCTTCATTTTGAAGTTATTTTTGGTTAAATGAACACAATAATGTTAAAGAGACGGTTTCATTAATTTAAAACAAAATATTTTTCTGAGTAATTCTGGAATAAACTGTTGTATTACAACTGAAAATTCGCCAACTTGTTCAATTTTTACTTTTTATAGTGTATTCTGAAGATTTGCAATTGAAGATTCTTCAATTCTTAATGTGTATAATTGTATATAAATGTAAACCATCAAAATTACAGAATTTTTAATTGAAAAGCTTAAAAGTTCCATAATTTTCAGTTGTAAATGTTCAAAATTGACAAATTTGTTAATTTGGAGATATAAAATTCAAAGATTTACAAGTTTTAGGAGTTGCTTTTTTTTTGGATTAGTTCAGTTTTTAAGATTTACAATTTAAAATTCTGTAATTTCAACGATTTTTAAATTAAAATACTTCAATTTTTAAGATTTACAAATAAAGTTCTACACTTTTGAAGAGTTACAATCGAAAATGTATGCATTTTAAAAATATAAAATTGAAAATTATTCAGTTTTGAAATTTAAAATTCTTCAATTTTTAAAATTTACAATTGAAGATTCATTAATTTGGAATGTTTATAGTTGAAAATGATGTAATTTTGATTGTTTTCTTGGAATTTGTAGTTCAATTTTGAAGATTTACAATTAAAAATTCTTCAATTTTTAAGATTTGCAATTGAAGATTCTTCA
>CAKNYM010026442.1:0-10471 GCA_932195095.1 Andricus curvator | reverse complement strand
CAGCCACTACAGCAACGACAGCCACCACAGCCACTACATCCACCACATCCACCACAGCCACTACAGCAACGACAGCCACCACAGCCACCACAGCTACCACAGTCACCACAGCAACGACAGCCACTACAGCCACCACGGCTACTACAGCTACCATAGATATTTAGGCCACCACAGCCACCACAGCAACGACAGCTACGGCAGCCACGCCAGCAACGACAGCCACCACAGCTACCACTGCTGCCGTTGCCACTTAGGCCACTACAGCCAGGAGAGACAGGAGTGCTCTTTTCTACTAAGGAGTCCAAAAGCCGAATATTTCGCTCTTTTTCAGACCTTCATACCACAGCGCGTAAAAGTCCGGAATTGAGTTTTCACCACTGTCCAAAAGCCTGTAGGACAATTAAATATACAAATAAACTTGGACAAATTGAAGCAATAGACAGAAGAAATATTTGGGTAATAGTTTTGAGAATGGAGAAAGAAGTGACACCAAATATGCTAGTTTGCTCGCGTCGTTTCGTGAGAGGACTAGTCGTTGTACATGCAGGGCCAGGTAGCGTTCGCAGATGATAAAGTTGTTATGGCAGACTCAATGGAAGACTTCCAAAGAATGTTGAGAAAACTGAATAGAAGTATTAAGAACGTGGGCCTCAAAATTAACGTAAATGAAACCAAAAATATGGTATTTGAAGGAAATCATAAATCGTACATAACTAAAGAAATGGGCAAGCTCCAGTGGTCTTATAAACTGCAAAATAAATGGCAACTAGGAGGATTTCGTGTAGAAAGATACTTTGTCAGTGTCAAAAGTTTCGGGAACATTCTAGACGACTATTTTTATCTCAAATTGTGAAAAGCTCACTTGTATCATATTTTTAATAGTCATGTGTAGTCTTCGAAGTCCCATATTCGTATAGAAGTACGTTTTTCAATGTTTTCTACCATATTCTACCACTTCAAAAAATCTCAAAAAATTCATAATAAATACCTGAAATGTAGGAAAACTGTGTGAATTTTTTCGCTAATGTATGTATTTTTTCTTTCGAGAAAATTTGACTCAAAATATTTGAAAGTCTGTCAAAATTTGAATTTCGCATAAAAAAGTGTTGAACAAATTTATTAAATGTATTTTTCAGAGATCTTTAATTTGACCTCAGCTTGATTAGAATCCGTCAAAAACAATCCGAGATATACGCAAAAAACAGGAAAACCATGAACGTGACCTTGAAAGGTCATCTTCAAGGTTCAAAGGCTGAACACTTCATGAAAGAGTTTTCTTTTTGTAATGTTCTCATAGGACCAGGTCCCGTTGGATAAGGCTCAAGGGCACTTTTCACATATTCATCCGGCTAGGCCCTTTCTGTGAATCAAAGAGAGGATCCCGCATCAAATATACAGAGTATTTATCAAAAGACTGGGTTGAGCATGAGTTAATTTTTTTTTAACTAGCAAAAGAAGTGAATTATTTAATCTCAATTATCCTACTTAAATTTAATTGTCATGCTCGACTTCTTCAAAATTGAGTAGGGAGAGATGCGAGGTCGGAGGTAACGTCATACGGAAAATGAAACACTCTGCTCATTTTTGAATATCACATGTATTAAAAATTCAAAAGAAGCGCGGATTTCATTTTTGACAGAATGAATCTGTATGAAGCGATTGTTGGCTGACCCCGAAGTTAGAGGTGACAAATACACTAATTATAACACTTCTCGGACACCATGAAGGTAAGTTTTGGAAAACAAATCGCTGATCACTCGCGAAAGGAGTTAATTACACTGGGACCTGGCATTGGTTACCTGGGATTCCCTAATTTCCAGAACTGATGGCCCCGTAGTTTCGCGGTGAGAGAGTAGCCCGCGGGGTCGAGAGAGGCTTCGTCAAACATGCGTAGCCACCAGCAGCGTACCGAAAAAGAAGCAGTGCTTCATACGGCCCTGCCTGCTTACATTTTGAGGTCCTGGAAATAGCTTTAGGGCCAATTTCAGGACGTGCCCGCAACCGTAATTCAATTTATTTGCCAGTGTATTTAATTTACGAAAAAAGACCTGTCGATCCGCGGAAAGGTTTTAAGAAATTAAATGAAATTTAATAATTGGTCCCTCAAATTAAGATGGACGCTTTGTAATAATACGTGTATACTCGACTTGACGTGAACAGAGAGTAAGGAAAAGGTGGCGACTTTCATCCTCATAGAACCTAATGGATATTACGTTATACGCGGATGACCTGCCAATATTTTTTTGTAGAGGGATGGGAAATCTTGCATAAGACACCCAACCTAGCAATCGTCTACATTGGTAGGCGATTCTTAGATTGAGTAGTGTCAGATTCTTA
The DNA here is from genome assembly GCA_932195095.1 of Andricus curvator. Lineage (NCBI taxonomy): Eukaryota > Metazoa > Arthropoda > Insecta > Hymenoptera > Cynipidae > Andricus > Andricus curvator. Next base: position 8,134 of record CAKNYM010026442.1, on the reverse strand, counting down.
ATAACTAAAACTCCTTTTTTTCCCTGGCAACCCATGTTCCCGAAATGCGCTTTCGCATTACTTCAAGAACATGGGTTAGGCAGCACCTCCTTGAGGCTTCTTCAACGAAGCTGCCTTTCGGAAGCCCCTGCACCTCATCGGTCCCGGCTGATGATCTGTCCAGGGCTCTCCTCCTCCTGCAGCGCAAAGGAAGCACTGCGGCGTGCTTTCACACGCTGCAGCCTTATGAACCACTTTGCCGCATCTCCAACAGGCCGTCCTTCGATCACAAACCTTGCAGGCCGCTGCCATGTGGACAAAGCCTTGGCCAGTTCATCCGTCAGTTCTACGAAAGCCTTCAGATTATCTCTGAAGGCCTTTTTCGTGAGGCTGACTTTCACCTCTTCTGTAGTATCGCCGAAGTGCTTCGTAACAGCAGCCTCTACTTCTTCCGCCTTCGCGGTTGTGTCGAGGTCCAGGACCGCGACGTTGATGCGGGGGACGAGTCCGCGCACGTTACCCGGGCACCAACTGCCTCCTCAATGGCAGCAGACACCTTAACTCTGCCATCTGCTGCAGGTCTTACCTCAACTAGGACCTCTCTCTGCGTGTTTTCCTGAAACTTTTGATTTTAATACCAAGGGTATCCGGTTTCACTTTTTTCTTGAGGTCCCTAAGAACCTCTGCGTAGCTTGAGCCCTCGGAAGGTCTTATGAGGACCGCCTCAGGTCGAGCTCGCCTTTGTGGTTTCGTCTACTTACTGGCGGTTGAAGGATTCTCTTCATCTCCTTGCTTAGGTGTTGAGGTCACTGCCGCTACAGCAGTGCTTATTCTCGGCCTCTTCTTCATTGGCTTCGAAGAATTCGCCACTATGAGACTCTGGGTGGGCTCCCTTTCGCGCTTCCCAAGTTCGGGAGTGGGAGTTTCCGCGGCTTCTTCTGTCTGAGTGCCCGTTTGGCTTGTGTCAAATACTTTGCTTGGATCTTCGCTTGGATCTTCTTCTTGAATTCCTTCATCCTTGTTCCACCTTCCTTACCAACGTCTGATGGTAAGCATTGGAAGTCACAATGGGGCCCTTCAAAGGCGAATACGGCTTCACGCACCATTGCCTGCGCTTCGTCTAGTCCATCCCTGTTTGGCATGAACATGTTTCTCTTAGTGTCCCAAAAATCCTTCATCTTTTATAACACCTTCAGCTTTACAGTGTGTTCCAGACCATATCTCATATAGCTTTGCGCCCTCGTCATGTCTACCCTAGTCTATGACTAAAATCACAAAAATAATAACTTTTCACGATTTACAGGCAACAAAAATTGTCCAAACAATTAAAAATTAGTTAAAAGATACTCACCTTCAAGGTACAACGGATATTTTGTTTTATATTCCCCCTTGGGGAATAATTTATGTACAATATGTTCTGTGTAGAAAAAGTTTCACACATAATATTTTTGTGTAGAATATGCCTGTGCGGAATATCTTCACTCAGAATATTTGCCATATAGCTGCAACAATATTTAAAATAAAACTATAATCATTTCATTTCTTGCAGGATCTACTTTGTGTAAAAAAATCTTTTATTTACTATTTTAAATATGTTGTCTAGAATATATTTTGTACAATGTTTTGAGAATATCCTCCCAATAAAATATTACTACATAATTCTGCGTAGAATATGCTTATTCTGTGAAGAAAATATTTTGTGTAGCAAAAATATTGGACAGAATGATTTCTTGTACAATATTTTAAAAATATTTTCAGAATAAAATAATTACTATTTATTTCTGTGTAGGATATATTCTGCGTAGAAAATATTTTGTGTAGGTAAAATATAACGGTATTAAATTCTGTTTAGGAAAAATATAACAGTATCAAGCAATAATTAATTCTGTGTACGAAATATTCTTTGTAGAAAAAATTTTGTGTAGGAAAAAAATAACATTATTAAACAATATTAAATTCTGTGTAGGAAATATTCTGTGTAGAAAAAATGTTATGTAGGAAAAATATAACAGTATTAAATTCTGTGTATTAAATATATTGTGCAGGGAATATTTTGTGTAGGAAAAATATGATCAGTGTACGTTGTGTACAATATATTTGTGTAGGAACGGCTGTTACTCAGAAAAAGTTTTCGTATCACAACTATTGGCGATTAATCATTTTTGCACTTATTATGAAAAAAATTTTTTTTTTTTGCTAGATAATAAAAATATACAATTCTATAATTTTAGAAGCTTTGAATTGAAAACCTTAAATTATATTTTCAATTTCAAATTGTCAAATTGTCGAATTTTCATCGCTCTGAATAGAAAATTATTAAAATTCATGGGTTTTAAATTTTTAATTATTCAATTTTGAACGCTTTCAACTAGAAATAATATAATTTCTATTTCTTCATTTGACTCATTCACGAACTTTCGAGGAGGTATAGTATTTAAACATTCAAACATTCTTGATTCGAGGTGTTTAGTGCTGAATTTACCTTGTCTAGAAATCTCTAGGAAATATTGTAATATAACGAAGGAAATAGTGATGATTTATTTAGGTTTTTATTAGTAATGTCATAAGAAGAAGTTCCTTGAAACAAAAAGTTTCATTTCTAATCCAATGCCGTCCAATGTTTTAAATTCTCGTGGTCAAGTCGATTTAATCGACATGCAGTCACAAGTTTGTCGGGGATATAAATTTATCATGGTATATCAGGATCACTTCACAAAATTCGTTTTGTTGAATGCTGTACAAACCAAAACAGCCAAAGAAGTAGCATATAACCTGTTCGAAATATTTTCAATAATATGGGCTCCAGCTATTTTGCAGTCGGATAACGGGCGAGAATTTAAGAATAAAATAATTGTCGAACTGTGTTCGATGTGGAAGGATATTAAAATAGTTCATGGAAAACCTCGACACAGTCAATCTCAGGGCTCGGTAGAGAGGGCTAACCGTGACATAGAAGAAATGTTATCTTCTTGGATGGCTAATAACAATGCTACGGACTGGACAAATGACCATAAAATTTTGCAATTTATGGAAAATTGGGCATTAAATTCTGGAATTAAAAGGTCTCGATACGAAGCCATGTTCGGAAGCGAAGCTCGGGTCGGTTTGGCTTCATCATCTTTGCCGAAAGATGTCATCGGCGAACTGAAAATCGAAGAAGATCTCGAGAACGTCATCAGCTCTACCAAAGAAGTTGATAAGGTTGCCAATGATGACAAGGAAAATGAGGGAACAAGAAATACAGATATAGAGCTAGAAGAAGCACAAGCTACGCAGGAGAAAATGGAGGGCTGTATTGATAGTCATAAGCCTTGCCGTGGTGCTCATTCCGGCAACCAGTGTGGCAGAGCAGTACATGCGATTTGCGGAAATTCAGTTGATGATCGTGACGAAGGCTACGGAAGTAAAGTCACGTGCTCTCTGCGTTTTTCAATTACAAGAATTAAAAATGCTCGCAAACAGTCAGAAATTAACTTAGAAGGACAGGCGAAGAATATGAAGAAGACATCTGACCAAAAGCATCCCCCTGCTGTGGTCAGAGATTTTGTAATGGTATCAGTGCCAGATGTGGATCGTAGTCATACCGATTTTCGGAATGTTTTTGGCGTAGTGTTAAATGTAAGTGAAGATGGGTTTTATAAAGATGGCACATCAGCAAGAACTCTTAAGCAGCTTTTTACTAGATCTCAATTTAATGTAAGTAAAGGGAGGCTAGTGAGTGTAGAAGAAATAGATAATTCAGAGCTGAGTCATAGGTTGTCATAGGAGTCATAGATAGCTTCAAAAATGTCACTAACAGGTGTTTAACACTAGAAGAACCGGGGTCTGGACCGCTCCTAGAAGGACGGTCGGTCTCCTCAGGACACTGGGGCGTTTATTGACCAAATCGTGACGGAATACGTGGATTTCGGGGTTCCACTCATGGTATTGATACATTCTCGTTCACCATGTGGAGTTCTGGTCACTCCAGAGGTTATCAAAGATAGCAAAAGAAATATTGTGACTTACCCGAGTCGTCCGATGATTCGCTCTCGGAGCTTGCGTTTGCTCAAGGAACGTAGTCTTCGTCAACCTCAGAATTACTTACGTCTTCGTCAATCTCAGCGTCGGACTCATTCTCAGAGATATCATTCATGGGGTCAACGATTTCTTCCGGTTTCAATCCATAATGACGCGCCATGGTGGCCATGGCTCGCTTTCGTTGCGCTCGAAAACAGTGCGGTGTCTTGAGGACACCGCCAGTCCTTCTAGGTAGCTGGTTCAATATCGGCGGTTCAAAAATCGATATCGATGTGAAACTTCGGAAATGTGTATTTTAGCCAAATCTAGGAAAAGTCAGGGTCGAAGAGACCGAAATTTTTACTCAAATCCGAACCACAGCGTTTTTAAAACGCAGGGTGTCCGGCGGACACTGCTCGTCCTTCTAGTGTTAAGGGGTTGACAAATGTAAATGCACAAACAAGAAAGGATACTGCAAAGCAAACAACGTTTTGTGCCATTCCAGATGCCATAGTAGCTTGTCTTGCTGCAACAAATAATGTCATTAAGAGCATCTCAACATTATCAATTATATTACTTTTCTAACGAGTTTAATGTATCCATGCTTTCGTATCCACAAATTTGTAGGCTTTATTTTCTTTCTTTTTCGTGTATTCGACCTTTTTTATTAATTGAAAATGATTAACGCTCTAACAGATTAGTGTTTACTTTTTGGAAAAAAATTTTATATTAAACAAAAAAGTTAAGGTTTTTTCCTTATTTTTCAGAATGGTCATTTTTGAAGTTTTTAGAATTTATCAAAAAAGGTCCACGATCAATGTTAGAGTTATCTCGCAATCATTTCTAGTCGGTCGGAACAATAACAAAAATTGCTTATAGTAATGTAGATAAATTGATGAGCAAAAGTCTGAAATTTTTTTGAGAAGTTGACGCAAAGGCGCCTCGAACACCTGACCAAGAGTAGAAACTGGGTGCCGGACGTCCAATATCGCTTTAGGAGGGGTAGATCCTCCATGAACTGTGTGGCAGCGTTTGCAACCGACATAATGACAGGTTTCGGCAAGGGGAAATCAACGGTGGCCTTGGCCCTGGACTTGAAAGGGGCTTTTGATGCAGTCCTTCCAGGAGAGCTTATCGGAGAGTTAAGGGACCTTGAGGTCCCGGGAAGGATCTTTAACTTTGTCTCGTTCCTAGTCTCAAAAAGGAACCTGATATTTACTACGGATGGCACTGATACTAGAGTCTCGGGTGTGGGTGTTTGTCAGGGAGGGGTTCTCTGCCCACTGTTGTTCATTCTAGTGTTGAGACGAATAAAGGAGTGTCTCCCGTTTGGGGTTAAGATCTCAATGTATGCTGATGACGTCTTCCGTTACGTGACCTCCGAAGCGATCTAAGATGCCCAGGCTCTACTGCTTCGCGCAGTTGAAACTCTGTCGCCATGGTTGAGGAGGGTGGGTCTTTCAATCTCCATCCCAAAATGCCAGTTGTGTGTTTTTTCAAGGTCCAGAGATAGGTTCGAAGACGTGATCATAAATTTGAGGGAGCGGATATTGGAAATCGATCCTCTCTTAAATACCTGGGCGTGTGGCTCAATAGACGCATGACATGGACGATCACATGAGTGGCACTCGGGTGCATGAGTTCAACCCCTATCTCTATCCTATTGGCAGAGGCTAAGAAAGCTCCACTGTCGTTAAGGAGGGTTCATCTTGCGAATAGATTCATTTTGAGGAACTTCCGGTGGAGCGGCAGCCGGCTGGTCGATAGGATGACAATTTTTGTGACAAAATGTTCGACCAAAAGGTTCAGGGTTCAGTTGCAGCGCTGTGGATTAATCATCGCCTTTAACTATATGTTCTCGTTCATCCGAACTTCGAATATCACGGTTAGAACTGCTTATTTCGATGAGGATTGGATCGACTTGGTTACGCACCTAGATATCGACCTTGAGTCTTGCCTTGCCTTCAAGGAAGCCACGTATCCAGGGACACTGTTCGAGGAATTTGCTGGCACGAGATACCCTGGGGCGATTCGAATATTTACTGATGGATCGGTGAACCCTGTTTCGGGAGCTGTGGTCTGTGGTTTCTTTATCCCGGTCAGAAACCTGAGATACGGCCTGGGTTCCATTCTACACAGGCATAATGGGTAACGAGACCGCCGACGAGGTAGCGAGAGCTATTGCTGCCTTCCGAATGACGGCTTTGGGTGAGTACTTTGTGGAAGACGTTCGCGAGATATGCCAGCGCGATTCTGCTGATTGGGCAGCATTATCCTGGCCTTATGGAAGGACGAATGATTCAAGAGCTGATTATTTTAGTCGTGTTTCGTTCAAGGCCACAAGATCATGGTTTCAAGGCTACAGGCTCCCAAGACGGTACATCAACCTAGTTACGAGACTTAGAACATCACATGTTTGCACGGGAGACCAGTTCCTAAGAATGGGCTGGAATATTCCTGAGGGATGCGAATGTGGTGGCGAGCTGAAGGACCTTACGCATCTTATACATCCGTGTCGTTTGCTCGCACAAGGCCGGCCCGAGCTACTGAGGTATATTAACCGAGTTTCCCCGGGCCTGAATAGTAGTGGATCTATGTTGGCAGGACTTGAAGCACAACGATCAAACATTGAGAAGAAACTTGAGCAGAAGATTCTTGGGTGCTTACTGGATTACCTGAAGTATATCGGAATATTTAGAATTCACGAATTTTGATTGGAACCTGGCTATCTGAACCAAGAAGTCACAAGGGAAGAAAGAAAAGAAGCAAAGTGACATTGACTGCTGGGCTTTAGTCATTGTCGGAAATGACCGATCACTTTTGGAAATTTCCGAACTTTAGTTTCTGGGATAGACATTGACTAGTCAATGTCGACAATGACCGACGCCAACAGTCAATGTCGACATTGACTAGGAATTTTCGACAATAACTGATTTCCGACATTGACTTTATTTGCAAAAATTGATATTAACGTTTATTTTAAGAAAGATCATAATTTGGATAGTTATGTTTTGAAAAAAAAAAGATTCGGAAAAAATAGAAAGCTTATCAGGTGTGGTATATTTGATAAAGTGTATTGATTGTAACAAAGTTTATATCCTTGAAACTTGTAGGAGGTTAAAAACAAGAGCCGCAGAACATAAAAGGGACCGTGAAATTGGAAATTTAGGCACTGGTTTGTCACATCACTCCTGGAATTTTTAACATTTTTTTTATTTCAATTTTAACAGTATTAAAATTTGAGCATCATACATTAAACTGTCTAATTTTTTTTGTTTTTTTTAAATATTTTTTTTTAAATTCATGAGCCATGGTCCGATTTCCTCACTCGTCATTCAATGAAAACTTGATTTGTGCATCGTCGCCAATGCAGTATCGTCCTTAATGTAGATTAGATATATATGTAGTGTTGTCCGTTGACAGATGTATTCAACAATTATACTTGTTCTTTTCTCAAAACCAAAAATGTAAATTGTTATATAGTTTCGGAGACTCTTAAAAAATTTCTTCTTTAGAGGTTTTAACAAAAGAATGAGAAAAACCAGTTTTATTATATATAATTTTTAAAGGTAATGACAAAAATTTATAGTTATAAACTTCATGACTCTCACAAACAATTAGAGAATACACGAAAAACTGCTTGTGATTTTTAGAGAAGTAATTTTTCCTGAAGAAGGCCCGCATTGTGTGCCGAAACGTCGAAAAGAAATTTGATTAAAGAACGATGTTTAAAAACTAGAAACGTGTTCATTTATTTTTCACATTTGGGACAGACAGACAAAAAAAAATTATCAGAAACTTCAAAACTTTATTTGGTTTTAAAAAATACCGTGGTCACTTTTTTATGTTAAATTACAGAAATAGTGAGTTCTTCCAAGAAAAATCTTTTTTTAAATGTAAATTATTTTTTAATAATTAAACAAAAATTTATTCAAATCGAATAATTATTTATCTTGATGATTAAATTACTGATTTAGAAAAATAATTATCTCTAATGAATGCGGTTCATAATTGTTTGATTGTTGAGTTTTATAAATTTCAAACTTATATTTTTGTATGCCTGTAATGAGATTAGTTTATCCTGCAAATGGGTGAGGGTTCAAAAAATATAATTAACTCAGTTCTTCAAATTATTAATGCACATATATTTTAAAGA
>CAKNYM010026352.1:0-47211 GCA_932195095.1 Andricus curvator | reverse complement strand
ACTCAAAATTAACGTAAATAAAACAAAAATCATGGTGTTTGAGGGAACGAGTGAGAAAACAATGTGCAACATTGTCCTAAATGGTGAAAGATTAGAACAAGTTGACAAGTACGTATACCTAGGTAGTCTATTCACTAGCGACGGAAAAATAGATGGGGAGTTTTAGATAGGCGCATAAATAAGGGTAAACAGGTTATCGGTAGAGCAGGGTCCATCCTAACAAATAAAAACATATCAAAAAAAGCTAAAATGGCCATACATAATTCTATATTCGTACCGACTGTACTATACGGTAGCGAAACATGGACATGTCAAGAAAAGGACAGGAGTAAAATTAACGCGATCGGCATGAGACCTCTGCGCATAATATGCGGGAAAACACTGATGGATAAAGTCCGAAACGGACAATCCTCAAAGAATGTGGTGCAAAAGAGACAATAGTTGACACATGGGAAAGAAATCAGTTAAGATGGTTCGGTCATCTTGAAAGAATGAAAGATGAGCGACTGAACAAACAAGTGTACAAAGGTAAAGTAAATGGCAGAATGCCTAGAGGTAGACCACCGAAAGAATGGTTAGAATCGGTATATGAGACATTAATCCGAAGAGACGTAAGAAGCCATAGAAACACAAGAGCTTGCATGAAAAAATGCATGGACGTGAAGGAAGCTAGAGTAGTATGCCAGGACAGAAAAGTGTGGCGACAAATAGTTTGTAAACAGAGTGACAATAGAATGAATGAAGCCTGAAACAAAGACCTTGGATTCTAATGGGCCCAAGTGGGGAACCGTACATAACAATTTTGTGAGGCTCTTCACTTGGGGTGATCGCTAGAGAGATTGATCAGCAGCCTTGGTCGGAGCAGTGTTGCGGAATAAACGTGTCATTTGAATAAATGACACGAGAATTCCAGATCAATCTAAAACATATATACCTAACACCTATATACCTATCTACTTTACACCTATATACCTATCTAACTTGTACCTATATACTCTATACCAATACACCCATATACCCAATACTATCTTCCAACCGAGCAAGTCACGCCTACCCCGAAAGGGAAATGGCTTAATGGTATAATAATAATAATACATACATACATACATACATACATACATACATACATAGATTAGCAGTTCGAACTCGAAAGTTCATTGCCTTACTACCTGACTCGGGTAGTGTTTCTAGGTGGATATTTACTACCAATGTGGGCCCACCACACCCACGACGGGCCAACAGCACGCAGTATTCTTGAACGGTCACCAATCCAAGTACTAACCGCGCCCAACAATGCTTAACTTCAGTGATCTTACGAGAACTGGTGTTTTCAGCGTGGTATCGCCGTTGTATTATATTGTAATACATTTTTTTTCAAATATTGATACTTATTAAAATTAAATATTGAATTAATTGATATTGTAAAAATTGTTTATTTACAAAAATTAAAACATTCCCGATTTGATAATACGAATAAATTAGGAAATTAGTAAGAATTATTGAATGCATGGTTGTATAGATTCAACGTACAATATGAATTTTATTTGTTTTGAAATTATAATTTCCAACTTTAATCGACTATACAAATAATTTCAGTTCGTTAGTTCTCGTCAGATCACTGAAGTTAAGCAGCGTTGGACGCGGTTAGTACTTGGATGGGTGACCATTCAAGAATACTGAGTGCTGTTGGCACATCGTGGGTGTGGTGAGCCCACACTTGTAGTTATTTATAACTACAAGAAAACTATCCACCTAGAAACACTACCCGAATCGGGTAGTGTCACGCCTACCCTGAAAGGGAAATGGCTTAATGGTATACATACATATTTATTTATGTTTATAACTTCAATTTGTGCTTTTAATTTCAAGTTTAACATTAAATTGAGTTTAAAATCAATATTTAAAAAATTTGTTCAGAAATTTAAAAAATGCATCTTTAATTTTCAATCGTATTGTATTCATTTTTTATTATTTTGAAGTAGAAATAAGAGGAGCTATATTTAAAAATTGCGCGCATTAGCTGAATAATATACGGCGCAGATCCCGTCGCGTCGGTCGAACGGTAATCGCCCGACGCGCCGTAACAGCTGTTGTCGACTTCCGTTGTCGGTTTCGCACGGATTTTACAAAATCTTGTAAAACTACTACGCTGAAAGTGATGTTTTTTCTTTTCAAATTAGTAAGTTCACTACTGTGAAAGAAGTGATTTTGCGAGTTTTAATATAATTACAAAAACGTGTGGTAAAGTTTTTCTTTTATTATTCAAACAACAATTAGGCTATTTACCGCTTTTGTTATGTTTCATACAATTTCTGAAAGTTTCAGCGTAAAATATTTATTATTGTGGACACAAACGTGCTAATCTCGCAAAAGTATCAGATCCTGACGTTTGTGATATTAAATATTACAGTTATATAAATGCGTGCGTTTTAATGTTAGTATCGTTAAGGGCATTTTTTGCTTACGATATTTGCATGTTTGTGCCCAAAATAATAAATATCCTTCGCTGAAACTTTAATAAGAGATGTGAAAACGGTTATAAACAGTTTATTTTTGGTTTAAATAATTAAAAAAAGGTCATTTTTGTTTTAGGTCATAATTTTTTAAATGAGTTAAACGAAAAATATACTTTTGACCTGCGTCTTTATGTTTTCTGTCAGTTTTATGTGACTGTATCTTGTAGTTGCAGCGAAAAATATTTATTATTGTTGATACAAACATTTGGAAACTGAATTGCTAATGCGCAAGTAAAATGTATAAATATTCCTTCCACCCATAATAAAAAATACGTTCATGATAAATTACCTGCTCTTTATTTAAAAATATCAATGCAAATATTTTCTGTACCCTCTGAAAATCCTAAATGTGTGCACGCACCATACCCGCACCAGCACGCATGACGTGCGACCCTCACGACGTGCGACACACCTGTCACGCATATGAGGACGCAGCTGTGTCATCCCCTGCGCGCACGTCGTGCGAGAAAATCCGCACGTGGTGCGACGCACGTGCATCGCAATGAGAATACACATTGCACTTTGCTATCTGGGATAAAACCACAAACCTCAAACACATAAACCTAAAACCACAAATCCACAAGCCCACAAACAGCAAACCCACAACCCTCAAACCAACAAACCTCAAACCCACAAACCTCAAACCCACAAACCAACAAACCTCAAACCCACAAACCTCAAACCCACGAACCTCAAACCCACAAAAATTATACCTCAAACCCACAACCCTAAACCCACAAATCCACAAGCCCACAAACAGCAAACCCACAAACCTTAATCCAAAAGCCCACAAACAGCAAGCCCACAAACCTCAAACCCACAAACCTCAACCTCTCGAACCTCAAACCCACAAAAATTATACCTAAAACCCACAAACCTCAAACACATAAACCTAAACCCACAAATCCACAAACCTCAAACCCACAAACAGCAAACCCACAAACATCAAACCCCATTTACATAAAACTCGACATATAAGTACATCATGCAGAATAGTCCACAAAGCCACCAACCTTTAGGGTTTATGGGTTTATCGGTTTAGGGTTCATGGGTTTAGGGTTTATGGGTTTAGGTTTTATGGGTTAGCACTGCTACTTTTTTAGTTTTCATCAAAAAACAAACCTTAAACAATATGAACTTGCCAAGGTAGCTGTTTGTGGGCTTGTGGTTTTACGTTTATGTGTTTGAGGCTTGTGGGTTTGTGGTTTCAGATTTATGGATTTTTGAGCTTGAGGTTTGCATGTTTATGGGCTTGGGGGTTTTAAGTTTGTGGATTTGAGGTTTGTGCGTTTGAGGTTTTTGGGTTTGAGGTTTGTGGGTCTACGGGTTTGAGGTTTAATTTTTTGGGCTTGAGGTTTGTGGGTTTCAGTTTCGTGGGTTTGAGGTTTGTCGGTTTACGGGTTTGGGGGTTTGAGGTTTTTTGGTTTGAGGTTTGTGGTTTTGTGTGTTGGAGGTTTGTGCATTTGCTGTTTGTGGGCTTGTGAATTTGTGGTTTTAGGTTTATGTGTTTGAGGTTTGTGGGTTTGGGGTTTTAGGTTTATGGATTTTTGAGTTTGAGGTTTGCAGGTTTATGGGCTTGGGGGTTTTAAGTTTGTGGATTTGACGTTTGTGCGTTTGAGGTTTGTGGGTTTACGGGATTGAGGTTTAATTTTTTTGGGTTTGAGGTTTGTGGGTTTGAGGTTCGTGGGTTTGAGGTTCGTGGGTTTACGGGTTTGGGGGTTTGAGGTTTGTGGGTTGGAGTTTTGTGCGTTGGCTGTTTGTGGGCTTGTGGTTTTAGGTTTATGTGTTTGAGGTTTGTGGATTTGGGGTTTTAGGTTTATGGATTTGTGAGTTTGAGGTTTGTAGGTTTATGGGCTTGGGGGTTTTAAGTTTGTGGATTTGAGATTTGTGCGTTTGAGGTATTTGGGTTTGAAGTTTGTGGGTTTGAAGTTTGTGGGTTTGAGGTGTGTGGGTTTGAGGTTCGTGGGTTTGAGGTATAATTTTTGTGGATCTGAGGTTTGAGGTTTGTGGGTTTACGGGTTTGGGGTTTGAGATTCGTGGGTTTGAGCTTTGTGAATTTGAGGTTTGTGTGTAAAGATATTACCGATTTCATGGTTTGGAAAGTTTCGCAATTTCGTGGTTCAGCTACTTTGGCAAGTTCATATTTTTTTAGGTTAGTTTTTTACAGAAAACTAAAAAAAGTAGCAGTGCTACATGAAATTATAATTCGTTACGTGTATTATAAAAAAAAATTATTAGAATCGTTCAAAAATTGAGCAGTCAGCAGAATTTTGAACAAAATTTTGTAAAAAAACTCACTGTGTGCCTGTATTGATTTTATAGATTGAGTGGCGCACAAAAAGATCTTTATTTGAAAACTCTTTTGGTGGTTCGTTTATAATTATTCAACAATTCAAAAAAATGAAAAAATAAAAAATACCTGGTCATTGACATAAGCTTTAAACGTATATTTCTATGGGTGGGTACCTGGGTACCCGGGTGTTGAAATCAAGTACCTGAAGTTCGAGCTTGATATTTTCATCTCTATAAGGCCTAAAAATTTTTTTTCACTATCCTATTCCATTGCAAAAAAGTTAAATCGCGACGATCTAGACGCTTAAGAGCGAATTCTGTAGGGAACGTGCAAATTTTTTTGAATGAGTACGGAAGTGGGTACCCTGGTGTTGATATAAGGGTTTTGGATTTGAAATTCCTAAATTATATTATATTATTATTTAGATTATTCACTATTTGCATAATTTAAATAATTATTTTAATATTAACTTTTTTGATATATAAAAGGAATGAAAGAAATAATTCGTAACATGATTTCAATATAAATTTAATTCTCTTTGCATGAAACATTAAAAATCAAAAATATTCGTATTATAATAGGTTTGTACTTTTACTTACTATCGTTCTTTGGTTTATTACTTTTGTAAGTTTATATTAACAAAAGTAATTTAATGAATTGCAATTATTATACTAAATTCCATTAAATTAAATTTATGGGGAATCATTTTGAAATAATGAAAATTAAAAATTAATTAGGTTTTATGTTGAATTTGTGAAAACTCTCAAAATACTTCCTAGATAAAGTAATTGCTGGAATATTTTTGTTGAAGAATAACTAAAAATTAATTGATTTTTTTTTGTATCCGTGATTTTCTTTACATCCTTTGGATCTTTTTTTTTAATTTATAGACATAAGAATCCGTTTCCTCTGGCTATACGGAAACCCTTCTCCTTTCCATAATATTTTTATCAGCCATGCTTCATCTGGTATTGCATATTCTGCTGAAGCTTTCTTCCTTTTCAATTTCTTAAGTTTTTCATTTATTTCTTCGCCACACTCGGTTTCCTTTACTTTATCTCTTTTCCCTTTAATTGTTGTATGAGAGCCCATTTCTCCTAAGTGGTCCATAAAGTGATCTTTCCAATCCTCCATCTTTATTTCACTACTTATGCGTGATTTTTTCTTCCTTTGTTTGTTTATGTGCTTCCAAAAAACTTTCTCTGTTTTGGATGTTTTATCTCTTCTAATTCGTCATCCTTATTTTTCTTTTCCATATTTTCTCATATTTTTCTAAATTCCGATCTCTACTGAATATAAGCTTCCCACGAACCTTTATCTTCTTTCCATTTCCTGTATAACTTCTTGAACTTTCGCTGTGTTCTTAACCAGTCCTTCTCCCGCCAACTTTTATTCGCTAATTCAAATCTGATTGACTTTTCATTTTTCTGTTTCACGCTGTTGTTCGCTTTATTTTCAAAAATATGCCATTCTGCTTTTATTTTCTGTTCCGAATAAACGTCAACACTCATTTTTTCATTATATTCGCTCTTACTTTCGCCATTCCATATCCGTAACAATCTCGTTTTCTGGTACCTACGGGCTATACTTGTTCGCTCTGACAAATTCTGTTCCCAATATACATCCTTTGGTTGATAATCTGAGACTCTATTCTGTATATTATTTTGGAATCTTCTATCTTATTCTAACCTTGGTAGTTACTTATAGTGTTGTCAATCACTGATGACCTCTTCCCTTCTCTTACCGGAGTTACCCACATACGTAAATTCTCCTACATTATCATCTTCTACGTTATAATTTAATATACATCATCCTTTACCATCCACTGACTTTATTAACTGATCTCCTTCTGTATTGGATACCATATCTTTAGATGGTCTTCTGGCTTCTTCTTATTCTGGTCCTCTATTCCTTTTTTACACGTTTTTGCATTAAAATCTCTTCCGGTTAAAAAGTTTTCATTTCCCTTATCCTCAATTCCTTCCTCCATCTAGCTGTCATAACTTTAATCTTCTCTTTGCAGTATATTGCCCAGATGTCCAATGTTTCGTTTCCTAGCAGAATTTCGCTGCCCAGATACTTTGCTGCTACTTCTATTTATATTCTTTCTCTCGTAGTCGGAAATTGGCATATCCATTTGAAACCTTTGGTTAACACTTTCCTGACTCCCGTTCAATCTATCTTGTCATTCCATATTTATGTTAATCCGATATAATCAAAACTTTCGACAAATCTTCAGAAGTCCCTATATTTTGTTCTGACTGGTACTACATTCCAAAAAATGTGCTCCTCCAAGTCTTTCCAGTTTGTCCAAGCTTGGTTAACCCTCTGTTTTTGGTATCCTATTTTTACTTCATTACAACGGAAAAAAGTTATAGTTCATGTACAGAAAAATACTGGAAAATCAAACCAAAATATTTTGTAAAAAAGTCATTTTTGTTTTTGAAACAGCCAACTGTATCCCCGATTCATGGATTTTCATATCTTCAAATTAGCTACGTGACTACGTGAGTTTCAAATTTTGTACGAAATTGAAACACCACGTGCAATTTTTTTAGTTAAATGTAAGAAAAACGGAGAAATTATATAACTTAATATAATATATTATTTATATAAAATATTAACTCCACTTATTTTTATTTCAATTAGGCCTGTTTAATGTCTTATTAAAGTAAACCGTGAATTCTCTAATTATAATCTCATTTTACGGTTTTCTCAAATTTCGTTTCCTGAAGCTGAGTCCAGATATCCATATTTTACAGTTTTTTCCCAATTCCAATCCTCTAACACTAAGTCTGGGAAATCAAAATTGTATATTGATTTTGCTTCTTACCAAATTTAATTATAAATCTTTAAAATGGAAGAATTTTGAATTGTAAATCTTTAAGATTAAACTATTTTTAAAGAACATTAAAAATTATACGCATTAAAAAATTAGGGATCTTCAGTTGCAAACCCTCAACATAATTTAAACGGACCAGTAATCGAGACACCAATTTTCTTGCTTTTTATTTAATTTTAATTCCATTTAGTAATATAAAATGCTGAAAATGAATGAGCTTTAGCATTGAATGTTAATTTTAATATATTTTTTTAACAATATATGCGAATTAAAACTAAGTTTCACGATTACTGGAACATCTACCGTAGATTTATTTTTAAAAAATGTTCAATAGTTTATGATTTTAAAATATAAATATTTTAAATTAATTAAGTTGGAAAATTTTTAATTATAAACATCTTCGAAATGGATGAGCATCCCAAATTAAACGATTAATTTTTCTCTTTGCTTCTAAGTCTTGCTGGGATAAAATGTTATATTTAAATAAAAGTTATAGATTACTGAAAGCCGATAAAAATAAAAATTAAATTGAAAGGTGTATGCTAGCCAATGTAGTTATTTTTTTTTAATTTATGACTTTTAATTATATTTTATAGTACTTTAAATTTGAGTATATATTTTAATTTGATAATTAAAAAATAAAAAGAAGAAATATGTCATAAATACGCGCAGCGCGCCAATTTTGCAATAAGTATATTTTCTTAAATTATTTAAAAAGATTTATTTTACTATATGTTCAAAGGAAAACATTTTTGCAAATAGAAAACTGCAATTGATACCAAGTATGTAAATTCTAAGTAGGATTTTTTATTCTTCCAATGAAATATATGTTATATAATTTATAGAATCCACTAATTAATATTTTTAATTTTATGTACGATTATAAACATTTTATACGTATCAAATTTAATAATGCAAACATGTCAAAAATGACATTTAGATATGTCAGTCTCGAATGATAACTTGAATTGATTATTAATTTCGGTCTACTAACGTTCAAAATAGTTACAGATTAAAAAAAATAATAATAATTGTAGATTAAAAAAAAGGAATTGTGGATTCACACGAAATTGGCATGTTTATTATTAATTCAAATGCCCTTTCAAATTCTTTGTAAATGTTAGATTTCTTATTCTTCATCCCTGAAAGATATTTGCATACAACATTTTAAGAAACTTTAAATTTTCAATTCTTAAATGATCTAATGATATGAAGAAATTGTACTGAGAGTAATAGAAATAAAATTTATATCTTCAAAAATGCCAAGAGACCTTCCCACCACCAGCGATCAGACTTTCTGCGCCCTTCTACTATCCAACGCGGCGGTTTAATTTTTAAAAATTTTACAAGAAAAATCTATTGAATCACTTAAAATATCACCAATTTCATATCAGATGATATAAATGCAGTTTTAAATGAGTTCGATTTCAATTTTTTTTAAATGTGAAGTTCAATAATTGTTAACTTTTTCAATTATAAAATCATTCAGTTTACAAGGCATAATTCTACAATCTTTTAGTTTCAATTTTTTCAATTTTAGTACTTCATTTTTAAACGTATATAACCATTCAAGAATAATTTAGATGAAGTTTAGAAGACTTTAGCAATTACAAAACAATTTGAAGCGTTTGAAATTGGACATTTATGTTAAAAAATATTTTAAGTTGATCAACTGTAAATATAAATTCATTATTTAAACATGAAACTGTATTTCGAGTATTAAAAATTGAACAATAATTCATTTTACAAGACGTTTCTGAGTCTGTTCTAAATTAAACCATATTTAGATTTTAACGTTAAGAATTGAATTGTTTCAATTCAAAAGCCTTAGTATTTAAACAAATGTAAACGTTCCTACTTAAATTTTATAAACTATTTGCAATTTTCACATAATTTCAAATTAGTAGATTTATAATTAAACGGTTTTATTTAATTTCAAATCCTGTTCAAATATTGTTTGAGTCTAAAATTTTCCGTTTTTAACGCATTCAATTAAACCAATTTTAATTAGAAAGAGGACTTTTTTTAATATTTAGCAATATTTGACTGTTTATTTAAAATGAGCAATTATAAATAAAATATTCACAACTAATTTGAAACTACATTGGTTCAAATAGAAAACCTTGAATCATTAAACTTTCACAGTGCTAAATTTAAACTTTAAACGTTAGAATTTTAATGTTTCATTTTTTTTTATTTTGATGTATAAAATTGAATCGAATATTTTTAAATTGAACAATGATTGATTTCGAACGACTCGAAATAAAATAATTTAACTTATAATTTAAAGTGCTCAGTTTAAAAAAATTTAAATCGTTAAATTTTTCATGTTTCTAACTTAAAATTGCTTTAAAATTATATAATTTTCAACATTTCGAAATTTACTTATTCATTTTTCAATTTATAGCATTGAAAATAATAGCATGGTTTTATCTTTTTTAACCAGAAATCTTTCCATTATTCAATTTATGAACATTTAAAATTTGAGTTTAAAAGCATTTAATTTTAAATTGTTCCATTTCAATGACTGTCCAAAATTTGTTGTAAACCGGGAATCGACTAGATATTTTTTTCTTCTACTATAGAGGCCATCCTGAAAAAACTCAGGACCAGAATACGACCAGAAATTTACTAGAAAATAAAGTGCTTTTCCCCAAATTCCGTGTAAATAAATAATAAACTTATCAACAAAAAAGCAGAAATAAGACATGAAATTTCTGTGAGTTTGAATTTCTGATTGGCTGGTAAAATCAACGACGTTCAGCTCGACACACGCTTGCTTTTAGCATTAAATCCTATAATTTAATAATAATAATAATAATTTCACGCAGACGATAAAAAAATTTTATTTAAATTTATTACCACAGATTTCCCGGGTCGCTAGACACCCTGAATATCTGAATTGAACATTTTTTTAATATAATTATTTTGCAGTTGTGGAGATTCTGTCTAAAAAAAAAAGTAGATAAATATTTTGAAGCAGTTTATTGATTTCAGATACAAATCGATAAACGAGATAGGTATAAGCCGTTTCTGCATAAACCTCTGCCCTTTTCTTTTTCGTTTCTACCAACACTTAATCTCGCCACGTTTAAGATTAACAAAAAAAAGAGGTCAACCCTTCTTCCTGTCTTCGGCATTAAAGACGGAAGAATTTTCAATTTCTCAATTAAACATGAATTATAACTTCAGATTGATAAAGGTGTTAACAACTTCGAGAAGCAACTTTTCAGTTAACACATTTATTCGCGATCTTGTTTGAACATGATTCGAGTTTCTTTAAATGACAATCAGATGACACGTCTTTAATAAACGATGACAACTTATAAATAAGTTTATTACTTAATAAACAAAGCGACAGACGAAGATTTTCTCGACTCCTTATCTCATAACGCTTCATCTTGTTTTTAAACTTTTAGTTTCGTTGGAAGTATCATTTCTATCATTTTCTTTTCTGTCAAATTATTAGTTCCACTTAATTTTCATCAGATATTGTACACTTTGTATGTCGATAATTAATTATTGCGTAATACTTTATTTTCTCATTAAGTCTAGCATGTGTGTACACATTGTCGGATAAAATAGAATTGTTGCAGACATAATCTGTAGGAATTTTGTGTTCCTTAGTACTTTGAAAAACTAGTGTCTGCACCGGAGTCTAAGTCTAAGCCTTATAAGTAACAAATCGCATACAGATTATTGCCCATCTAACCTATAAAGCTACACTTGGAAAAAATTAATTGTCTTGCTCTTAAACTATTACATGGAAAAAGGCTGGAATCATATAAAAGTAATGAGAAAAAGGATAGAAAACGGCGGTATTTCGCGCAACGTAACTACAATGTTTAGAACAATAAACATTTTTCACGCAAGAGAAATTAAAAGAATTATCTTTCAATTGTACAATCCAAAGATTTAATCAATAACGTAGCTTTTAATAATGGAAATAATGAATACAAGGCAATAATTCGATCATAAAACCCGAGTTTCGCTAAAATTAAAAGAAAATAGGTGCTTTCAAGTAAAAGAGCAAAACTCGCTCAAAGTGTGTATTGCCTACATTCATTATTACTCGACTCTACGTTACCAGGCAATAAATCAAAATTCAGGGCGTTGTTTCAAGATTCTTTTCAAACAAAATTCAGTTTCAATTTTGCAACAATCGTAACGCAACGAGATAAATTTTGAAGTATTACCGCACCTCCGCGTTGAAATTTTCAAATCGATCAAGCCACTATTGTCTTTTTGAGTAGCTTGAGAAAATTTCAAACCCTTCTTTCTGTTTTATCCTAATACCTCATACAACATTAACATGAATATTTTTCCCAGAATGCTTCTAGGCCCCGTGGAAAAGCAAATTGGGACACGAGAACAGCTTATACATCGAATTACCTATTGTTTTATCGGAGAATGTTATTACTAACACTTCCTGTACTGTTTTACACTCAACAGTAATGTCCTAGTTGCTGAATCATTTTTTCTCTTTAAACAGATGCATATCCTTTCTTTATTTTTGAAATCCAAATCATTTTGGCAAGGAAAAATAAAGAAACGATTTTTCCTACCAGCATTTCTGCGACGTAATACAGGGCAATTTTTGTAATCAATGCCTCATAACCGGAAGGAATGACATCAATTCGAATATTCTAGGAAATTTATACTTTACGCCGTCAACGTCTTTTCGTTTTTCTTTTCTTATATTCATAACGATTAACGATTACACTGTTGTAATAGTGACCTTGTCAGGTTATCTACTTTTTTTTTATAATAATAATAACAGCGTTTCCGTTTTCGCCGATGAACTCGTCATTCATTAAATTTAATTTAAACCGCAGTTGACGGTGTTAGGTAATTAGACGTAGCTTACATTCATGACAATGATACACCCAAGGTATCAGATCTTGTAAAATCTAGATGGCCGCATTTCATCTCAGATTCAGTAAATTATTGTTTTTCTCGATGGTCATGAACCACAATCGCTTGGAAAATGACCATTATTAGGAATCGATGTTCCTAAAATCCTATCGGTAAAAGGCCCAACACACTTTTCAGGAAAACGAGAAAATAAATGAAAAGCCTGTTCCCCTTTAGATCCTCGTTTTTGTGATTTGTGTTCACAGGCTTAATGTAATAATAAATAGCACAGATTCTTATAATTATTTCGCGCGACGCAAATGTTGGAGCGCACTTTCGGTCAGGCGTCAATAAATAAGAAGCGTAAAAATAACTAAAAATTAAAGTTGATTCATAGAGTTTCTGAAAAGAAAATTAAAATTTTTTAATTAAAAAGAAAACAGGAATGATGGACCGGATTTTATCTTGCAAACCGTTAGAACATTGGCAAAAATGAAATTTAAAAAGAAAATAAGGTTAATATTCCATGCCAATAAAACCTGGTCCATGGTCTGATAAAATTTTTCAATTATCGTCAATTAGACTTGAAAGTTAAAAATGATGTGCGTTCCTCGAATTGAACGTTGTAATTAATCGTTAAGACAAGATACTGAGCCACTGCCCATAGTAAATAGATTTATTGACACCCAAGCGATGATCAGATAAGACCAGTTTTCAATTGAAAATTCTTATTTGTATTTCTTTAAAAGAAAAGCTTACGAAGATTTCAATAATCAATCGTAGTGTGAATATGTATCAGATCTCGATATACTGCAATCTGCGAGTTGACAGTAACAGAGCTGGCCGATTTGTGTTCTTTTGAATCTTTACTTATCCATAGCTCCGTTGATAATGTTATTTTTCACTTGGTGAGTGACGTGAATCCCGTCACCAGTGGCGCCTTTGTCCTTTTTATTTTGCGAATTGGTCACGCTGTCCAATCCTAATTTGCTGAGAGTGCGCAGAGCTGTAAGCGCTGCTTGGTCTTGGGAAGCAGTTTTCGTTGCTCCGTGACCGTGGCAAACCTGAGGTGGATCCGTACTCAAAGATACGAGAGATAAGTACTCTTTGTAGAGTCCCTGAAACTATGAAAAATTCACTATTAATTACAAACGACTAAGAAATGTTAAGTTTAGTAGCAGGCTGGCCACTAAAATGTACGACAAAAAAATCCCCGGTAATTTTGCGGCCATTACAATACAAATTTCAAACTTTTATTGTTGGTATTTTTTTAAAATTTTAAGTAATCAAAATAAGGGGCTAGTCAGTCTTGAAATCTAATATACAAGCCTTCGTGACATCTTTGCGAAATCGTTGAATTCTCCGTGAAATATTTTTAAATCTTTGTGAAATTTTTGTTAAATCATTAAATTCTCTGAAATCTGGTGTACACTCAAAAGTTGAGTGGTCAGCCCCTCAAATTAAAACTAAACTGGAAATTACAGCAGTCAAAACGTTACCGCAAAATAAAACATTTCAAATGGTAAAATATCAAATCAGAAGCCTTCAATATTCTTCAATACGTGAAATCGTAAACCTGCCAAATTGAGCAGCTTCTAATTTAATTCCGTCACATTTTAATAGTTGTGGAAACAAGTATTAAAAAATATAAATTTGAAACGTTTTAGATTGAACAACTAAACATTAGGAAACTTAGGAACTAACATTTTCAAATTCAAGTTGTACAAACAGAAGAATTTTTAATTTGACGCCTTGGAAATTAAACTGATCCAGGCTACATCCCGGTTTTCCCGGTAAAAAATTACATTTTTCCAGGTTGACTTTTAAGCGTTTATAATAATAATTATTCAATACTAATTGCTTTATTATATTAATTTCGAAAAGAATTAAACCTTTTTTACTCCAGTAAAGTATATAATATAAAAAATTATTGTAATGCTGATTTCATTCCTCACAATGCAAAATGCTCTCAAAATAGAGGAACTAGGGTGATTTTTCAAGAAAATAGGAGAATAATAGAGAAATGAATACTTTTAAATAACATTAATGTAGGTACCATATTCCTAAGATTTCAAGTGGAAATAAATTGCATTTTCAACAAAATAGTAGAATTTTCAACCAAAAAAGATGACTTATCAACCAAGAAAGATGAATTTTCAACCAAATAGTTCAATTTTTAAGAAATAAATAATTTTTAAACAAACGGTTGCAATTTACAACCAAATAGTTGAACTTTCAAGCACATAGTTGAATTTCTAACCTACTAAGATCAATCTTCAACCAAATTATCAAATAAAAAAATAAATAAAAAAAGATTGAACATTATTCAAAAACAGTTGCATTTTCAACCAAATAGATGAACTTTCAAGCACATAGTTGAATTTTTAACCTACTAAGATCAATCTTCAACCAAATGATCAAAAATAAATAAATAAAAAAAGATTGAACATTATTCAAAAACAGTTGCATTTTCAACCAAATAGTGGAATTTTTAAGCCAAAAAGGCGATTTTAGAATAAAGTTGAATTTTCAACCAAAACAGATGACTTTTATACTAAAAGATGAATTTTCTATCGAAAAAAAAGAAAGTTCAACACAACAGTTTAATTTTCAACCAAAAAAGATTACTTTTTAATAAAACATTTGAATTTACAACAAAAAATTAAATTTTCAACCAAATAGTAGAATTTTGAACCAAAAGCGAGGGATTCTAGACCAAAAATATGATGGTAGACTTATGAATGAAAAAGAATTAACTTTGAACTATAAAACGAAAATATGAACTCTCAACCAAAAAAGATGACTTTTCTACCAAAAGATGAATTTTCAGTGCAAAACGACGAATTTTCTATCCAAAACGACGAATGTTCAACCAAACAGTTCAATTTTCGACAAAAAAGATGACTGTTCAACAAAATAAATAAATTTTCAACCAAAAAAGATTAATTCTGAACCAAGAATAAAATAGTAGAGTTCTCAAATAAAAAGAATTAGCTATAAAAAATATATATACTTTTTAACAAAATAGTTGAGTTTTTAACAAAAAAAATTAATTCTGAACTAAAAATATAACAGTAGACTTTCCAATGAAAAGAATTCACTTTCAAAGAAAAAAAATTCTTTTCTGCCAAAAGCTGAATTTTCAATTTTAAATTCTGAACCAAAAATATAATAGTAGACTTTTCAGTTGAAAAGAATTAACTTCTAATAAAAAATAGTTGAATATTCTTATTGGGTTCTATTAACTCATCAATTTCAGTTACAAATGAAAAAATAAAAAACTGTGACGTTTTAAATCGTAACGTTCAAAATTAAAAAATTAACATTCACAAATTGTAAAGGTTCACAATATTTATTAAATAAATCATTCAACTATTCAGGCTTCCGATTTAAAATAGTTCAACTTTATTTCAAAGAATCAAAATTTGGAATATTTCGATTTTAAATCATATCATTTAAAATTGTGAAATGTAAAACTTTACAATTTGACAGTATAGTCTTATTCTGAATCTACAAATTTGAAATAATTTAAAAATAATTTATAAAGCTTCCATCCTAAATTTAAAATTGTTTATTTATTAAGCTTAGGGTTTCAATTTGAAAATCACAGCATTATGGAATTCTTACGAAATTAGTATTCTTCTCAACTTTTTTTTTGGATTTCATAAGAGCGTATTTACAACTTTTTTGCAAATATTAAATATATTTTGATATTTTTTTGATCACGAAGAAGCGCATGTTCCTCCTTAAATCTTAAAATATTTACCTTCGGAAAATCGCTGAACTCCACCTCGAAGTTCAACAACTGAGCCAGGTATTTAAGTTGGTCCCTGGGAGAAACTCCCGACGGAATTTGTTGCTGTTGCTGACCTCGAAGCTCTTCGGCAACTACTTGAACACTAGGTCCACTACCTATTTTGGATTCCTGGCCACCATCCATTAATAGAAGTCCAGGTACCAACTGACGACCAATTGTTCCTGAAATATCAAAAAATACTTGTTATTGATTATTATATATATATATATATATATATATATATATATATATATATATATATAATTATATTATTTTGCTAAAAAAATAAGAAATAGTGTAATTTTTCACGAAAAAAGGGGGAAATAGGGGAACGATCAAACATTTATTTTTACATTTAGAAAAGAAGATACAATCTTTTTATAATAAATTGTATAGATTTCAAACAATTTAAAATGAAAAATGAAAATGAAAAAAACATGAAAATCCATTCAAGGCGATACAAAAAAGTCCGAGAAACCATGAAATTGGTTAAATAAACAATTTTTAAATATTTTAAATCGTTCTCTTAATTAAGAATATTTCCTCTTCAAAAAAAATTAAATCGTGATATTTACAAGTACAATTTAAATATTTCTGTCCAAGATTTGTTATTTCATCCTTAGTACAATGAATACTTTGAATGCAAATTGGAAACCATACTCTTCAATGTTCTGAAACTTAAATAAAAAATATTTCAAGTTTAAGCGCCTAAAATATTTTACACTAGCAACAAAAGCGAGCGCGCGAACCGCGTGCTCACGTCCATGGATTTTTATTTTATAATATTTAAAACAAACTATTTAAAAATCCATAATAGCACATTTTTAAATATTAGGGTTCTACAAATTTTTAAAGCAAAATCTCCGGAAATTCTTTCAAATCTTTTAAAATAATTTAAATGCATTAAAATCCTGTGCATTTTGTAGAATTATTTCGTATACCTTGTAACTGTTAAAATCAGTAGAAATACCTTGACAACATTTAATTTATTCCCTAAAGTTCTCTAGAAATTCGTTAAAATCCCTTGAAATCATAAAAATCAATTAAAATAAGTAGGAATCATTTGAAATTCCTTGTATATAAATTAAATAAAAATTATTCATTAAATTTCTCTAAAAAAGAAGTTTAAATGAAAAGCGCACGTGCCCTGGACTTTCATCTTCTGAAATTGAAAACATAAACTATTTAAAAATCTATAACAGCAAATTTTTAAATGTTAAGAGTTCTAACATTTTTTGATAAGGAATCTCTTAAAATTCTTTGGAATCTGAAAATAACTTAAAATCTTATGATCCTTTGCATTTTTTTTATATCCTTCATATCCCTTGAAATTCTTGTCAGCCGTAGACACCCCTCGAAATAAAATTTAATTTATTCCCTAAAGTTCTGTAACAATTCGTTAAAATCCCTTAAAATCTCTTAAAATCGTAAAAATCCATTAAAAGATGTAGAAATCATTTGAAATTCCATTAATATAAATTGTAAATTAAAATTATTCATTAAATTTCTCGAAATGGTTTAAATAAAACGAAGTGTCTAGGCTTACCGAAAATATTTGTGCCACGCTCACTGAATTTCGGTGAACCTGGACGCGGCTTAAATAAAATGCACACGCGTTTCCACGTCCCTGGATTTTTATTTTATAATATTAAAAATAGAAACTATTTAAAAATCCATAATATCACATTTGTGAATACTCAAGAGTTTTAAACATTTTTGAAACGAGTTAAATAATTTAAGAAATTATTAATTCGAATTAGTAAGATATGTTTGAATTTTTATATTTTCATGGGTCCCAATATTTTCTACGGATCTGGAGATCTTAACTGTTTCCATAAATATTGATAGTCACATATTGTTGAATTTTAAATAGTTATATTTTTTAAATCATCAGTTAAACAGTATCTATGTATTTATAAAATTTTAAATGTACGAAGGAAAAATAAAAAGACGTAACTATAGTCATTTTAAAATTAAACGTTTAGGGATAAAACAATATTAAATACAAAATTTTTTTATTAAATATTGTTAATATTGTTTTATTTTGGTCTCAAAAAAACTTAGGTTTCTTCATTCAAGAAAAAGTAGGAGAAAGAATTTTGTTTAAACTTCGATAAATCTTTACATCAAGAAAGAAAAAATAGTTAACATCTACCAAAAACAGCGCTTAAATTTTCCGAACTGTTAAAAGCTGGTTTTTGGTAGTTAATTTTGAAATATATTTAATATCTACATATGAAAATTTCGATTAGAATTCTGAATCTCATAGAAAAAATTAGTTTTGCTACTTTTTGACGATTTTGAAAAACCTATAAATTTTTTTATTTTCACCGTTACGATTTTAAAATCTTCAACACAAAATTGTTCATATTTGAAGACTTGCATTTACAAATTATAACTTAGAAAATGTGAAATTTTAGTTTCATATTATTCGATTTGAAACATTTTCAGGATAAAAATTTCAGTTTTCACACACTTCTGATCTCACAAATGCATCTCTTCATGCAAAAGAAAACTACATATAGAAATAAACTGAAAAATAAAATTCTTTCTTCAGTTCAGAACTCTTTGGAAGAAGGCAGTGAAAAAATCAGGTAAGAATTGTTATAATATCTAACATAATGACAATGGTTATTCAAATTTTCCATGCGAATGGGGTTGCTGCATATTTTCAAATAATTTTTTTTTCCTAGTAAAATTAAAAGAACACCAAAAAAATAATGTAACTAAAAAAGGAAACTTTCTTAAAATCAAGTTTAAATATTTTTTTTAATGTTTAAAAAGTATATTTTTTGAATTTTTGCGGGAAGTCCTTTGCAGGAAGTACTTCATTCTGATTAGCGCAGTTGTCCGGTTGGTGATGGAATATAATATGGCCGCTAGCGACTGAATGGGTAAACGGGGTAAACAGTAAACATAACCTATTGTAAAAGATATTAAAATTGAGGTTATCTTTGGAAACATTTCATTCTCACGCACTTGAATGATATTATTCATTACTATCTTTTTTAAGGTTTTATATTTTAAGCAAAATTGCATTGCTTTTTGACAATTATAAGTAAATAAATATCTCTGTTAGAAATTGTAAATTGAATTTTCGCCATCTCTCTGCTAGATACTTCGTTAGTCAATAGATCATTATTCTGATTGGTTACGCGCTTTTTGGGAAGTGACGTTTCAAGGTCACAGAGCTTTTGAATAGGGATTTCAATACTTTTCTTAAACATTTTTTTTCTCCACAATGAAGTTTTCAAATTTTTTTATAAATGCACCAAAATGTTCAGAATGTTATGCAGTATTTAACAAATATATTACCTAAAATTCATGCAACGACCCCATCGTACTTTATTATAGTTAATTTCAAAAATATTTAATTTTTATAGACTCAGCAAAAAATATTTTAGCTTTAATGGTTTATTTAAATCCCAAATCGTTTAGTTGGAAACTAGTCAAATTTAAACAAAGTAAAATTCATTATGATGAATATAATAATTTTGTAGATGTAAAACAAACAATTGTATTTTTAAATATCGTATATATAGAGAGAAAGGGGAAAAGGGATTTTTTTTAGAATACGGGAAAGACTGTAAACAGCGGAATTAAATATCGATAAAAATTGAAGGAAGACGTGGATTGTACCTCCAGTAGGGTGACTCTGAGTTACGTTGGTTAGATCCTCTCCCAAGAAAGTGACTTTCCTTGGTTTTCCCTCCGAGTTTTCCTTGTCTCCTGTCTTGATTGAAGGCTTAACTGGTTGAGGTTGGGGCTTGCTGTATCCCATAGCAGTTAAAAGAGCTTCGGCAGCAGCTCTCTTCGCAAGTTTCTTATTGGGTCCCATTCCTTGAGCTGAGTGTTGACCAACAGTAACCTCCATTATGAACTCCCTGCGCCTTGGAGCACCTTTTTCTTCGATCAAATTGTAAACGGGTTCCTTCTCCCGTTTAGCTTGTTGAATTTGAACAAGACGAGAGATAGGATTCACTTCTTCGACAATCTCCGCTTCTTGGCGTGGTTCCTGGTAGACTTTGATTAAATTCCTTGACTTCTTCTTGGTTGTTGGTGGCTTACGCTTTAGTCGTAAGGTCCTAGTTTGAATATTCGAGGGTATTGCTGGAAGACGTTTCAGTTCCTCTAACATTGACTCCGCTGCTCTCTTCTTCGAGACCTAAAGAGAGAACAGGTAAAAGTTGGATTAGAAACACATATAAATCTAAGTTTTTCATAACTTTGGTATAGAAAATGTAAGAAAGTTTTACCTTCTTCGACGACCCTTCACCCACAGTTACTTTTTCGCCAACCGAGCACTTGGTCATGAAAGTCCGAATGTGGGGCTTTCCACTTTCAGACACAACTTCGAAAGTCACGGATAATCCGCGTTTCAAAGCTGTCTCATGAACCAGCGAAACTGGACTTTTCAATTCAGCGTTTGGATCGTCGATGCCGCTCAAAGTTCCGTTTTCGTTTGGAGCGCAGGTATTGACGATTTCCTCGGGTAAAGGAAGCTTTTTAAGTTGCTCCAAAGCTCGACTAGCGGCGTCGTGGCGAGCTGCTTGCCCAGTCATTCCTCTTCCGATGAATTCTCGTTCTCCGACCTGGTTGCAGAGAGAATATTTTTTTAATCAAAACGCTTAATTATCGATTTTATTGATGTATGAATCTTAGTCAGGGTTGCTACGGAAGTTCATTTTCAAAATTCCATGAATTTTCCAGGTTTTCCAGGTCTACTTTTGAAAAAATAGAGTCAATTTAATTCAACTTCAACACATTCAACTGGTTGCAAACTAATTTACCTGTTACTTCTTGTACGATTATTAATCAATGCGAACCCTCATGGAAAAAAATTGTAAGACAAACTACAAAGTTCTATGTAAACGTCGTTTTTACAGATGAACGTAGAAAATTATATATTTTGTAATAGCAGAGAGAAACTTTAATAGTTCGACATAAACAGCTACCAACTACAAAAAATGAAGATTTTTAATGAATAGTTATTAGGGTGGTCAAAAAAAGACTTTTTTGCAAAGTGAAAACACTCCTCGATTTTTTTTATATATAAGTAAAATAATGACGTTTGACCTCTAGAAGAATGTTTAAGTTAAAAACAACAACAAAATACGAAAAATTATCTTTTAATCATTTTTTTTTATTCGTAACAACAAATGAATAAAACATTATTGGGACTATCATTTAGGAGTTCTATTAGAAATACGAGAAAAAAATTGAAATCTTTTTTTAGTTTTTGCCGTCTACACACTACCGACAGAAAGTTTGGGTACATTTCCTTTTTTTTAGCTAAATGAAAATTTTCAAATCTTGAGTTCAACTCTACCAAATCTAGAAAATTGTTTCTAACAATTTGGAAGAATCAAGACTAAATCGTAAACTTTAAATATCATCAAGAGCACGATAAAATACTGTGTAGTTGATGGGTTACTCATACAAAATATTTACTTGTGCAATATTAATTTTTGAGAGCCAAAAGTCCGAGATTCGTCGTCAATCTTCATTTTTTTATAAGGCGCAAAGTCAGATTTCTTTATATTCTATTGAATATTAAGGTCGAATATTTTAACATAAAATTATTTAATTCTTAGCGGTTTAAATTCAAAATTGTTCAATTACAAACGCTATTAATTTCAAATTATTAAGTTTTGGTTGCTTGAAGCTTCAAATTACCAAAACATTAAGACTCAATTTGAAGCGGTAGCAACGAGTGTTAAGTTTGCTGCCCGAGCGAAGCGACGGCTGCATTCACCCGAGTTGCGATTGTTGTGTTACATTCCGAGTAATGCATATTATTTTTCATAGCAAATCTATTGAAAATTCGAAGACAACGGAATTTCAACCCTAGGACTGAAACAAAGTGTTTCAACCCTAGGGATGCGAACACCGTGTTTCAACCCGCTCTACAGGTATCGAAACTCAAAAGTTTCAATAGAGGCGCGATGAAAATTAAATTGTCATTTCAAAAAGATGAATCTGGACGAAAAATGTAGTAGTTATTTCAACCAAAAAAGATTTTAATTTTTAATCAAAAACAGTTGAATTCAATCAAAAAAGCATGCAAGGTTTGGACGTCTCGATTTTATTAAAAATTACAAAATTTAAGCTATTGAGTGAAAATAATGTACTATAGGGATCAAATCTTGAAAATAGGTGAATATGAACCACAATTGAATATAGGGTACAATGGGATATTTGGGGACCGGTCTGTGAGGCCTGGTGGAAATAAAAAAAATCCAGTCATTTCTTCAAAATTCCATGACTTTTCCAAGTTTTGCAGAACTTTTTAAAAATGTAATGGCACTTCCAGGTTTCCAGGTGTTGTGGCAACAGTGTTAGTAAACGAAAGATACCAACCTTTAAAGTGACGAGGTAAAATCCCTGGGGTTCAGGATGGTACCCACGATTGTAAGTTGGATAACGAGGATTAAACATCCGAGGAAAGCTACCAAATGCATGCGTAACAAATTGCTGTGGGGCTGCTGGTGGAGCATGTCTGAATGTATATACGGTTGGTTCGCCTCTTTTCATTGCCAGGGCATTAAGCTCCACTGTCGGTGGCAAGTGACCTAAAATTATTATTAAATCAATTTACCCACAGATTTCTAGAAACAGAAGAATTCAGACATAATTCTACCAGAATTCAACTGACATTCATATTACATTATTGCAGACTTGAATCAGTGATGGAAAGTAACTAGTTTCTTTTAACTAGTTGCTAGTTACATTTTTTCGGCAACAGTAAGTATAAAAATCGTTACCTTTTTTTAGTTCAATTCAAAATATAGTTCACAAGTATTTTTTTATGACAATCAATTTGATTGGTTTTTCAACTTTTTTTTTATGTTCACTATTCAAATTGTGGCGGCTAGTTTTCGAAAGATTCTTTTTGAAAGTGACCTATTTTACCGAAAAACTGACAAAAAATGATTGATGTTCGTTTTAATTCAGAAGAATTCGACGAAATTTTTAAGAATTCCAGGTGAATTCTAACAAAGCGAATTTTGAGGAATTCAAAAGAATTTAATAAAATTCCTAAGAACTCAAGGTGAGTATAAAAGATTTCAGGGCGAATGAAAAACGGAAAACAAATTGTTACTCCATTTGAGTAGAATTAAGGATAAATTAATCAGAATTCAGGGTGAATTCCAAATAAATTCAAATTAGTTGAAAAAAATCAAAAATACTCCACTAATTTCAGTAAAACCGGAGTGAATTTCTAGGAATTCAACAGAATTTAATAAAATGTCTAAGAATTGAAGGTGACTTTAAAGACTTCAGGGCGAATTAAAAAAAAACGGAAAACCCATTCTTAGTCCATTTCAGTGGAATCGAGGATAAATTAATAAGAATTCAGGGTAAATTCCAAATAAAATCAAATAAATTGGAAAAAAATCAAAAACATTCCACTGATTTCAGTAACATTTAGAGTGAATTTAGAAGAATTTAAGAGACTTTGATGAAATTTCTAATAATTTGATAGAATATAATTGTACAAAGTTTTAAAAATCAAAATTTTCCATCGAATTGAGTAAAATGGAAATGAACAGAATTCACGGAGAATTCCCCAGAATTTAAAATTTTAAATAAAAACTAACGAATGTAATAAAATTCGAGTGAATTTAAAGAATTTTAGGGGAAATGAGAATAATTCGATGGAATTCTTAAAAATGCAACTGAATTGAAAACCGTTAAAAAATATTTGAAAAATGCATTGAAACCATTAATTTTTCAATTCATTAAATTCAAGGGTATTCAAAAGAACTTGTTGAAACGCCCAATACTTCAAGATGAGTTTAAAAGATTGTAGGGTGAATTAAAAATAAACTACAAAAATACAATGGAGTAGAATTGTGTGAATTTAGAAAAATTCGAGTAAATTCAGAAAAATGCAGAGTTAATTAAAACATTTTTAAAGAATTTAAAAGAATTCAGGATAAATTAATAAGAATTTTGGGTGAATTCCAAATGAATTGAAAAACTCTAAAATATTCCATTGATTTCAGTCAAATTGCAGTGAATTTAGAATAATTCAACGAAATTCATACCAAATCCAGATAAATTGAAAATAATTAAATTAAGAAGAACACAACTGTTAAAATCCCCAAAAATTCCATTAAATCCAGATGAATGGGAGTGAGTAGAATTAGTGGATAAGAATCCGATGAAATCCATAAGAATTCAAGGTGAATGTAAAAGTCTTCAGGATGAATTACAACAAATGAAAATCCAAAAAAGATCCATTGGATTCAGTGGATTTCAAAGGAATTTGAAATAATTCAGTATGAATTCAAAAGAATTTATAAAAATTCAAAAGAATTTGATAAAAAATTTAAAGAGTTTAAAAGACTCTAGGTGAAGAAAAAAATAATAATTTAAAATCCATTTAATTGAGTAGAATTGATTGAATTTAAAGGAATTCAAAGAGCGTTAAAAAATCAAAAGTATTCAGCGAAAATGAAAACACCAAGAGAATTCTAAAGAAATCCAGTTTTTTAATAATTCAGGGATGAGTAGACAAAAATCCAAAATATTCCACTAATTTCAGTAACATTAGTGTGAATTTAGAAGAATTCAAGAGACTTTGATGAAATTCATAAGAATTTTATAGAATATAATTGCACAAATGTTTCAAAATAAAAACAAATCCATGGAATAAAAAATTTAAAAGAAAAACAAACCAATTAAATAAAATCGAAAGGAAATGAGAAGAATTCCATGAAATTCATAAAAATTTAAGTGAATTGAAAACATATCAAAAATATTTTGATAATGCATTCAAATCATTAAATTTGGAATGAATTGAGAAAAATTCAAAGGAATTCAGAAGAATTTGTTAAAATGTCCAAGAATCCAAGGTGAGTTTAAAAGAATTTAGAGAAAATTAAAACAAAACTACACAAAATGCAATTAATTGAGTAAAATTGAGTGAACTTCGAAGAATTCAAGTGAATTCAGACAAATGCAAGGGATAGTTGAAAAAAATCAAGAGATTTCTAAAGAATATAAAAGAATTCAGGATAAAAATAATAATAATTCTCTCTGAATTCTACATGAATTGACAAAAAATCCAAAATATTCAACTGATTTCAGTCAAATCGGAGTGAATTTACAGAAATCAAGGGAATTCAAGAGAGTTCGATGAAATTCATAAAAATCAGTATAATTAAGAAATTATTCAAGTGAATAGAACACATTTTTTTAAATCCGAAAAACTCCGTTGAATGCATATGAATGGGAATGAACAGAATTAGTAAATAATAATTCATAATAATAATCTATAAGAATTGAAGCTGAATTTAAAAGTATTCAGGGTGTATTAAAGAAATGAAAATCCAAGAACGATCCATTGAATTCCAAAGGATTCTCAAAGAATTCAAAGGAATTAAAATGAATTCGAAGGAATTAAAAAGAATTCGAAGGAATTAAAACAAAATTTAATAAAAGTAAGAAATCATTGGGTTCTCTTTTATAATTTATTGAAAGAAATAACTAAAGTGATATTTTTACTTTGAAAAAGCGACTATAAGAACTTTATCTTAAAAAAGTGACTTTCATTCTAAGGCTTTAACATTTGGGCTTCTTTAGAATCAAATTTAAGAATAAAATTATGAAATTACCAGAAGTAGAAGGGCATTTTCCTGGGACCCTCATTGCTCTGGGGGGTTTGGGTGGTGGTTGCCTGTACCAAGTTTTTGTTAAAGCTTCGCTGGCTGCACTATGTTGAGCTTTTTTTATACTGGGACCTTCAGCGACGTATTCTTCTTCGCCCAGTTTCAATGTGACTGTAAATCTTTTTTTATGGGCTGGCCCCTGTTCGTTGGTTAATCTGTACTGATGTTGTATCTTGTTAAATCTAGCCAGCTCATTTACTAAGCACATAGGAGTTTTTTCTTTCATGTTTGCCAAATTTAAATTCGTCCCGTTGGCATGATTCTGATTTAATTGGTCATCGATAGATTCCTCAATTATTCCGTCATTATTCAGCGATTTGTTTTGCTCGAGATTTCCTTGTTGAAGGTTTGGCTGATTCTGAAGAGTCATTGTGTTTAACTGATCCTTCGCCAACGTTATTGGTAAATCAACATTAACAATGGCACCTGTATAAAGTATAAAATCTTCAAAAATTGGAAGAATGAAACCAACTTTAATTCATTGGAAGAAAAATTTAATTAATTTGAAAAGTTTACGTGTGTGCATGCATACATGTTTATAATATCACAGATTTATATTCCATATAACAGATTTATATTCCATATAACAAACAAGATAAGGCTGAAAAAATCTGATAAAAACTACATTATGATTAAGAGCGAAAATAAAATTAAATGAAGAAATGATGGGAATGAGTTGTGAATTTGAAGAAACTAAATAAAAAAAAAAGTAAGAAGAAAATTGAAATTTGATAATCTCCAAAAAATGTATACAAAATTGCTTTTATATCTCGAATGTTTGTATAACTTTGGCAATAAGTTTCATTGTTAAAGAAAATCTGGATTATAAATAAACCACAGACCTTCGATGCAACCTGTAGGCCCAAAAAATTCCTCCCAACTGTCTGGAGGATTAAAGAATTCGACTTCGACTTTTCCTGCATTGCTTCCAACCACAAGCATCAATAAACTTGCCACTCTTGCCAGTACTACAACGCGACGTATCACTAACAAAAATAAAAAGTACCATACTTACTTTGAAATGATATAGTTCCTTGGTTATACTTCTTTGATAAAACAAACTTTTGAAATATTTGTTTTTGGTTGTGGGATTTTTTCACTTTTAAATAATTTCGAAAGCTTCAAAAATATATTATAAACGAATTTTCTTAAAATTATTCCCATTGTTCCGGAATTTATAAATTACGAAATATATTATAAACCCATTGCATTTGCAAATTTAAGGGCATGCTCTTCGGTGATGACGTGACCAAAACAGTCCTTGGTTATGAAATTTTTTTTGGTGTTCACCATGCCCAAACGCAATGATATATCACTCTCAAAATTTGGAATATAGGAAATGAGACAATAAATTGCGTTTTTATAATTAGTTTCAGTAATAATTTTGAAAAAAATTATCCATGTAAAAAATAATGTGTAAAATTTCATAACCTAGCTTGGTCATGTGATCTCTACTTTACCGACGTTGAAAGCTTCTTTTTTTCTCCGCTAGAAATTGCTGAAAATGCTCCAAAAATAATGACAGGTTACGTGTGTGCAGATACTGCAGATACTTATTTTTTGATTTGCAACAAATGTGCAAATGTTATTGTTTATATTGATTTTTTAAAATGTTTCGACGATTTAGTCCAAAATTTGTGTCAGTTATCAACATACGCGAATCAAAAAATCTGAAATGCATCAAACCAAACATTACCTGCAAAGTGCTCGACTCGAGTGGTAATATCCTATTTTATTAAATTATCAATAAAATTTCTTTGAAATTATAAACATATTGATGTATACAAACGTTCTTTAGTGCTTTTTATTTAATCGTTCAAATTCTAAACACGATATCTCAATCCGTGTGGACGTAGTGAGCACCAAAAAAATGAAAATAATATTACGCATTTATTTTTTACATAAATAATTTTTTTCAAAATTATTACTCAAACTAAATATAAAAACGCAATTTATTGTCCCATTTCCTATATTCCAAATTTTGAGATCGATATATCATTGCGTTTGGACATGGTGAACACCAAAAAAAATTTCATATAACCAAGGACTGGTTTGGTCACGTGATCACCGAAGAGCATGCCCTTAAGCAAAGAATAATTTCAGGGTGGCCACTATTTTTTAAATTTTCGTCTTCTGGTTCTCCCGGTAAAACTTCGTGATTTCTCCTGTTTTAGAAAAAAATATACTCTTTTTGCGAAACCCACAGTTTTTTCACATATGACCAATTTCGGAAGTCGATGAGTCTGTTCAAACCTTTTTGCAATAAATCTATTGTGTCTAATAAAGGAAAATACAGAGATGTGTTTTATTATAATACTAGCAGTATATGCACGCGCGCCGAGCGCGCGTTCTTGTCTCTGGGTTTTTATTTCCTAAGATTAACAATATAAACAATTTCAAAATTCATTATTAAACCAATTTTTAAATATTATGTTTAAACATTTTTTAAACAATAATTAATAACTTCGAATTGAAATCGTTTGAAATTTAAAAAAATATATAGTACCATCTTGAATTCAAAACGTTCCAATTCAAACTATTTTAGATTATGTAACATTTTGAAAAAATGACAATATTTCGTATGGAATGATAATGAATTGAACTTGCATTATTTCTTAATAAAAGCGTTTAAAACTAGATCATTTGAAATTGAAAAATTTTTAAGCAAAAGTTCTCAAACGACAAAAATTTCAGACCACATTTTGAAAAGCGGACAATTTGGTTAGAAAGGAATTGAATTGTATCATTCTTAATTCAAAGCGTTCAAACTTGAACAATTTTATTTTGAATTGAATGATTTCAAATTAAAACTTCGAAAATAGAACAATATTTTCAAAACGTTAAAAATGTAATACATATTATGTTCAGATTCAAATTGAAAAATAAAATGAATCTTTCGAGGTCAAAGCTTCTGAAATTCTAGAATTTTAAATTGTTATTACAGAAAAATTATAATTTAGCATTAAAACTGATTAGACAATTTTGTTTTTTAATTTGACCCAAATTTTGAATTATACTTTTCAAAATTTAACCAATTCAATTTCAATTCCAAAATTAAAACTTATGAAAGGAAAAAATTGAACATTTAGCTTTCAACCTGAACATTCAGAACTTCAAAATTGTAACCATTCAAAGCTAAAGAAATTTTTAAATTACTGAGGTATCAATTTTAGATAATTCAATTTTTATCTATTTTGATTTTAAACAACGTAATTTTTAATTTTTTAATTTAAAATCGTTTACTTTTTAAAACCTTCATTAGAATTATTATTCATTCTTGAAATTTTGTAATTTGAAATTATTATTTGTTTAAGCCTTCAACTAAAAATTGGACAATTTTTAAATATTACATTGAAAATTAAAATTTTTTAAAAAGAATACAAAACAAGATTGCTATACTGACTATCTATGACTTACTATAAAGGCTTGCCATATGAAGATTTTAAAGATTTAATATCGAAACTGTCTTGTGATTTTAAATATTTGTATTTAAAGCTACAACAATGTGAAATTTGAAATTCAAAACCTCCAAAAATTAAATTTCAAACCAAAGATTTTCAAATTTAAGATTTTGGAACAAAAAATCTTTAGTTTGAAGGCCTCAAAGATTAAACTGCTTTAGAATTGCGCATTGAAAACCATAATTTTACATTTTAATTTTTAGAACTTTTAAAGATGATAAATATATTATTAATAAGTATCATATCATGCAGTGTCAAGTGACATTCAAAGTGATTGGATAGATTTTTGAAAAAAAATGTAATTTTCACCGTTCCAAATTGCAGAATTTTAAATATTGTGTACCTTTAAAGTTTAACTTTTCTAAAAACTTTGCAAATTATATGCTTTCTAATTAGTAAATTCGAAAACTAACGAATTCAAACATGAAGCGTTAAAAATTAAACAATTCTCAAATTTTGCTCCCTATTCAACTTTATCCTGGCTTTCTCCCGAGTGGATGGCTACCCTGAATGGGTAACAAAACACAAATTAAGAATAGAAAATGATAATTGGTGAACTATATCATTACATTGTAAACATACTGCGAATTTTTTCTAAAGGGAATTTCCGTTCGATTATCAGACTCCCTGACTGTTTTGGAAGTTTTGATGCGCGTATTTCTAAGAAAATGGATATTACCCTTAATTTTATAAAAAATACTTCTGTCAAAGATGTATACTAGCAGAAATGCAAAAATTGATGCTTGGTGCTCTTGTATAAATAAGTTTTTCCACTACTTGGGAGTATATTAAATTTTCTCTTAAATTTTAACGATAATAATTTTCGTTAGCACTATTATTTGATAAAGAAAAGGACTCTTGGTATAGAATCATAAATTAAACCTCACATCCAAAAACAAATTTTCATTCCGGAAATCAAAACTTGAGTATGTCAATAATTTGTTACATTTTTATTTTCCCTTCATAGATATACTTATCCAAATGTTATGTTCGTACAAATTAAAATTATTTATATTTCGAATAATGTATGAAAACCAATAATCATGAATTCACATAATTTACTTGTTTCCACAAGTGTGACTTGCGCATTCAAGTCACCGGTTTCGCAAAAAAAAAAAAACAATCTATTTTTGTCATTACATAAAGATTTTGGAGAACAATGGCTCGAGTTTTGGAATTTTATTATTTAACAGTGCGAAGCAATAGAAGAGGAAAAGTGAAAGGATTCTATTAGTTACTAGTATACAAAGTATTAGATTCTACAAACTACACAAACGTTAGTCACAAAGCAGGAAGCTGAATGCTTTTTGAAAATACTAATTAGGTACCATTTAGTTTTCCAAATCCATTCATCCTATTTTATAGCATTTAAAAGGGTAGGAAGATATGAAAGTAGACACTCACAAGGGGAGACACTGGCAATTGTCAATTTTAGTTTTTGTTCATAATTTTTGTAATGAAAGCTAATCACCTGCGTATTAATTTGCCGAAGCCGTTTTCGAAAAAATCGACTTTGAATTATCCGCGAAACATACTTTAAATCTGCCAGTAGCTCAGGCAGTAGTGCTTCGGCTTCATAACCGAAAGGTTGAGTGTTCGATTTTCGCTACCTGCACTTTTTTTTATTTTATTTTTTACTGATGAAAATATTTATAAATTTAATTTTCTTCGATAATCTTAAAAAAATATGCAAATAATAATAATTTTGCAATGCCCCTTTTCACTGGAAAACTGATCTTTTTCAACTTTATCATGTTTTCCGCAAACAAATTTATTTTTTATAAATGTTATTGTTTTCATCATGTTTACCAATTTTATTAAAAATTATTAGTATGGTCGAGGTTTTTTTAACGAAAAATTGTTAAAAGAAAAACAAAAAACTATCTTCCACGTCAAGACGGTATTCATATTTCATACCTTTCGAAGCAAAAATTTCTTTGCTGCAAAAAAAAATCAGGTTATTGTAAACACTCATCATTTATCTGATAATATTAAGAGGTTTAAAAAACCTCGCTCATACTTCTAATTTAAAATACAATTGGTAAACATTATGAAAAGAATTAATAACAGTTATAGAAAATAAATTTGCTTGCGAAAAACATGATGAGGTTAAAAAATTCAGTTTTCCGTGAAAGAAGGTATTATAAAATAATTATTAGCATAATTTTAAAAGATTATTAAAATTAAATTATATTTATAAAGATTTTAATAAATAAAAAATGAAATGAAAAACAAAGTGTATAGGCAGCGAGAATCGAACAGGCAATATTTCTGCTATGAAGCCGAAGCGGTACTGCCTGATCTACCGGCCGATTTAATGTATTTTTTGCCACCAAAAAAGAAGTTATGTTTCTGTGTGACTTGTGGCAGATATTTTAAGACGATTTTCTCCAAAACGGCAAAAAATTTCATATTTATGCTTTGGCAAATTATTACTCAGGTAATAAGCTTCCATTGCAAAAATTATGAACCGAAACTAAAATTGACAATTGCCGGTCTCCCCTTGTCAGAAAATTCTTGCCAAGTTCCAAAACATTTTATGAGTCATTAAAATATTGGTTTTATGTAAAAACAGACTTAAAAAAATATATGATTTCAATATATTTTTTATTTAAATTAATGCACTAGGAATAATACGTAACTCGAACCTAAAAAATTTAGATTAAAATAGATTTCTGTTCCATTTTGTTTTCCATGGTTCAAGTAGTAAACTAATGTTATAATGTTAAACTCAAACACAATATTGGATGCTGGAAAAAGTAATATGTACAAAGGCTAGAGGTTGAATAAATGAATGAATGATTGAATGAATGCATGAATGAATGAATAAGTAATGAATAGCAACAAGATTTTGAAATATGTTAGAAAATTACGTATAAACTGAGAGAAAAGAATTGTTAATTTGCAGTGAAAACAAAAGATGAACCACTTGCATTGCTGGAAATGGAAAATTTAAAGCGTATTATAAAAATCAATCGGCTAGTCAAAAAAAACAGTAGAAATAATTTTCAACTAACTTAATTTTTGTCTCGCATGCAAGATGAAATATAAAAAGGTGACTAAAATGAGAATCTATAACTGTCAGAAATAACTTATAAATAAAATAAATTGAGGAAATGCATAAAACACACCATTTTGGCCCATTACGTGACGCTGGTTACCATGCGACAACCCAGGATGTTGCATATGATGAGCCATATGGGGTTGAGGTTGATGTGTGGGCATCGACAGTATTTGATGTCCAGCATGTGGATTATTCCGATGTGAATGGGGATGCTGAGGTTGCTGCGGAGGGGCCATAGTAGCCTGGTGCATCGGACGCATCGGACCTCCCATTCTTTAAGTTTAAAAAACAGAAATATTTATCAAACAGGGTGAGCACTAAAATCCTGAAAAAAATGCCATGAAAATCCCAGGTTTCTTCCAGGCATCTCTAGATTTTTGAAGGTATAATTTTTCTTTATAAGGGGCCATTCAAGAATATAGTATTTTGCCCTACAACGGAAAAACATGGTTAAGCGACATTTTTTCGAAAAATGAGTTTTTTGTATCAATGAAATCGTGAGAGTAAGTTGCGCCTGACTAACATAATTAAGATTATAATTCTTCATTATTTATAATTAAAAAAATGAATGTTTAAAATCGCGAATATTGAACAAGTTGACCAACTGTAATGGAAAAATATATAGAAAGTACTTTGCGGTGCCTGAAATTTGTAATAGAAGTCGAATACGTCACAAAATACAAGGGAAGAATATATACGCAAAGCACTTTGCGAATTTTTTGTTTGGCAAAAGTGGCCGAGCACGCTTCTTTTTACAAAATCAAAATCGCGCATGTGGTATACATATGTAAGTATATTTCGATACGACAGGCCAAATGGGCGATTTGCTTAGTGGTTGTGAGTCCCCGTGTACCAAATATTTTTCTTTACACATATACGCAAAACCCTCGATTGGCCACCGTTTACAGACATCGAAAATGATCAATTCCGGATCATGCGAGAAGACGATGAGAAAAATGCTCTCGATGGTTACCAAAACATTTTGCTCACTACGTAAACATCGTTCTGGGTGAGGTTGGGTTAGTCATTTTTCATTGTAGTATATTCGATCCCTGTAAACAATCTCAGGTTTTGCATTGTAACTTGTAAAGAAAAATATTATTTGATACACGAGGCCTCAAGGGCAACATGTGGAATCGATCATTTTCCATGTCTGTAAACGGTGCCCAATCAAGAAAACTAAATTTTGAAAATGTCCTGACTTTACCCTAACCAATTTTTGATTTTCCCTGGCCAGTAATATTTAATGACCAAAATTCTAATCTCACAACAAAATACAATAATTTATAAATGGAACAAAACAACTAATTAAAAAACTTATTATTCTTGTCGAGTATATATCGCAATATCGCGAGTTTCGAACGTTTATGTGA
The DNA here is from genome assembly GCA_932195095.1 of Andricus curvator. NCBI lineage: Eukaryota > Metazoa > Arthropoda > Insecta > Hymenoptera > Cynipidae > Andricus > Andricus curvator. The sequence goes on along the minus strand of CAKNYM010026352.1, from coordinate 13,335 downwards.
AACGAAAAATAAAAAATGTCCTTACCTAAAATCTGAAGCATGAATTTCGTAGCGCAGAATGCCAACTATTTATAAAAATGTTGCATCTCCCTATCTGCCGGGGAAAGCAATCGTTTTCAACCTTTGAGTCTCAAAAATCGAAAGAAAGAATCTAAATTGTGTTCCAAGTCCCTTACCTAACAGTTGAGACATGAATTTTGTAGATTTGATTGATAAATAATTGCATAAAAAGTTTCATCTACTTAGCTGCCGGGGAAAACAGTCGTTTTCAAAACCTAAATCTGAAAAATCGAAAGAAAAAAAACCTCGAAGATGTGTTCAAAGTTTCTTACCTAAAATCTGAGGAATAAATTTTGTAGATCTGGATGGTAAATATTATTGGTAAAAAAAATTTCATCCCCATAACTGCCGGGGAAAGAAGTTTAGTGTTGAAAACGACTTATTTTCTTGACAGCTATTGGGATGGAACTTTTTTTTGCAATTATTTACTACCAAAATCTACAAAATTCATGTCTCAAATTTTAGGTAAGAAACTTGTAACATATTTTAGAATTTTTACATTCTCATCTCAATGAGAATGTATTGGTTTTATGCGAAAATTCAGCTTCGCGGATTTAATCAAATCTCGCAATTTTTGGACTCACTGATTGAGAAGAAATGGATTTTACATCGGTAAAAAAAGCATTTTTTTTAATATTTAATATTTTTCGTTTCAATTGTGAATAATCTTATTACAAATAAAAAATTCCATTTTTCGGTCAAGCTACGCAAGATACGAAAAAAATGAGTTGGCAAAAATTGATCGCCCGAAAAAGATCTTCAAATTTATTTTTGAACATTTTTTAATAAGACGCATAGTTCTTGTTTTAATAGTAAAAAATAAGATGAAAAATGTTTAAAATAAAATTTTTGGAAAAACGACACAAGATACGAAAAAAATGAAAAGACAAAAGTTGTTCCACAAAAAATATCTACAAATATGTTAGAAATAATTTGTTGGTAGAATGCGTAATTTTTGTCTAAATTAGATCTAAAAATGTGCTTTTAACGTTTTTTTAATAGGATGTGCACTTTTTTTAATTACAAAAACAAGACAATAAAATATGTCTGTTTCAATATCAATGCACATTATGAATTGTAACAATACACATTTATTGAAATGATACATTTTTCAGGGTAGCACTGAATAAAGATTAATGTCAAATAAGGAACAAATATTAAAGTTATCACGGAAATAAAATTTTTACATTATTTTGCAATATCTGAATAATCAGTCCCGCACCGAGATACAGAAATTAATATAATAAACATTTAATATAATAGAGTTCAACATAATATAGAAAAGATCGCGTTTCGGGCAAGTTTTAATCGAGTGCGAAGCGTGAGATATGACATGGGAATTTGTCCGTTGAAGCCGAAGGAGCTTTTACAAAAGAGAATTCACAATCACCAAATTACAGTTTCCATGGTTTGACCTTTAATTTTAAACGATTTATGCACAAATGTGGGGGATATACAAACACAGAGCATGTAGCGCGAGGTAAATACATTATCGAGCGCGATAATGTGTCCGCGTAGCAGCAGATTTCTTTCTTTGATTTTCAAGATTTAGGGGGTTTAAAACTACTGCTTTCCTTAGTAGATGATAGGCAGTGAAAGTTTTTATGCAATTATTTATCATTAAAATATACAAAATACATGTCCTAAATTTTATGTAAGAAACTTGGAACAGATTTGAGAATTTTTTTTACGATTTTTGAGATTTAGGGGTTGAAAACGACAGCTAGCGGGGTGGAGCATTTTTAGCAATTATTTACCATTACAATCTAAAAAACAGATGTCTCAAATTTTATGTAAGAAACTTGGAGTAGATTTGAGAATTTTTTCGATTTTTTAGACTTAGGGGTTAAAAGCAACTGCTTTCCCCGGCAGATAGGGGGATGGAACTTTTTTAGCAATTATTTATCATTAAAATCTACAATATTCAACTGTTCGGTTTTAGGCAAGAAACTTGGAACACATTTTCGATTTTTTTTATCGATTTTTGAGATTTAGGGGGATTTGACATTCAGCGCTACAAAATTCATGCTTCAGATTAATAATTAATAATACTGAAAACATAATTAACAATTAAGTTTGTCCCTAAAGACCATGACATTGAATAATAATTAAAACAAACTTGTATTTTATCTGCAAAGTTACAAATTTTATAACAAAGCTACTTTTACAAATGAAAAACCATTGTTATTTAATGTTACATTATTAAATGAAAAGGCTAAATATAGGCGAGACTTCTTTCTCTTGTACAGTTAGTAGGTAGTTTAATTTTAACGTCTAATCTACTAAAATTACTACCTCGCTGAGAGTAAGTGACGTTATACAATAAGTTAACTTAAAAAGATTTTAAAATAAATCCTAATAATGTAGTCAACAGTGTATAACTTTTCATGTTTTAATAAAACTTTCTATGTCTTTTAAAAATATCAGTGAAATATAAATATTACTGGCCTCAAAGAAGAAGTATCGACAGACCTACTAATATAACTTTTATAATATTACTTATTATTAAAATCTCAATAAAAAGTTTTCCAATAGTTCTCTCTACTGCTTTATGAACTATTTTTCCTCTATTTTTTCTGGAATTTAACGAATTAAGTTAGTTAGAGGTATAGATTAAAATGGGATTTTAAATCCCCTTCGTATTTTATTTTCGACTTTGAATACATTTTTTTAACTATAAAATTTTCGAATCAGTTGAAAAAATTGGAGTGAATGAATTGTTTTCGGAGTCATGTTGTATTGCGAACAATTCTGTGCATTATGTCTCTACATATCCTAATTAGTAACTGTCAAGGCATTTGAGTGGAAGTGTAAAGTGTTTAAAACTGATGCAATATATTATGTATTTCAAACTGATAAACAAGATACAAAAGTGACTTTATTATTTTACTGCAATTGTAATAATTTTTAAACTTGAAAAGAACTCCAAAAAATCACAATTTTAGTAATTTAACAAAATAAAAGCAAAATATAGGTTAAAAATTAGGACAATTACAACTTTCTCGTTTTCCGGGTATAATTTGTCACACATTACTCAATTGATTAAATATTACTTATCGTTTAGAGATAATTTCTTGAAAACATAAAATATGCTAATATAATTTCTAACGTATATATTGAAGTTCCTGTAATGCAAAGTAAACGAAAATAATACTTAAATAATACTCCAATGTTGCTTACTTAATTATTTGGCAAAGGTTACAAACTCTTTCAAAACAGAATATGTAATAACAAATTGTGAAATTAAAACTATAAAACCATAGGGTTCTTACTTTTTGGATCAATAATTAATTAATGATACTGAAAGGTAGTTTAAAACAATCTCTTCGCGTAATTTAATCTTATTCTCAAATACAATATCTAGAGAGGTAACATTTATAAAATAAAATATGCACAGGGCAGATATGTAGAACCACACGGTGCTATCTCGTGCCACGTTGCCAGATTATAATCATACAAACAAAAAGATATGACAATCAGCGTACAATTCCAAACGGCTTACAACATCAAAATGATGAAAGATGAATGTATGGCAACATTGAGAACATCTTAAGCTATTTTTCATAGACAACAATTGAAGAGAAACCCAACTTCATTATCAGTAAACCTCATGCACAAATTACCCAATTTTGAAAAGCCTCTCCTGTACATTTGGCAAAATCAAAGATAGCACGCTACATGGTTCTAGGGTCACGATTTCTAAAAAATTAAACAAAAAAGAAGCGTACATCACTATTGTCGTATGATTCATTTCAAATTAACTTCGGAATTCCTGCTCCATTTTCAAAGCCTTGAATCTTGATAAGAGTGGTCGAAAAACTTTAGTTTCAAAATGCTCTGATTCTTCCCTGACTAATTTTGTCATATTCCTGGATATTTAACAAACAATATTCTAATCGGGTAAGATTTTTAATTAGAATGTTTTGTAAATGGAATACAACTATTAAAAAATGTTAATTTATTATTCTCATTAGATACAAAATTCAAAATAATTCCATTGATATCAGTAAAAATGGAGTGAAATTAGATGAATTTAAGTGAAATGAGAAGAATTCGATGAAATTCATAAAAATTCAAGGTCAATTAAAAAAAACTCAAGTGAATTGAAATCCATTCAAAAATATGAAAAAATTAATTACATTCACTAAGTTTGAAATGAATTTACAAAAATTCAAGGGAATTCAAAAGGATTTGATAAAATGCCTAAAAATTCAAGATGAGGTTAAATAACTTCACAATTAATCAAACAAAAACTTGAAAAAATCCATTGAAGTGAGTAGAATTAGGAAGAATTCAAATGAATTAAAAAATTCCAGTGATTTACAAAGCATTCCGAAATCCCTAACTTCTTGAGAAAAAAATATTTGACATCCATTACGATATTATGAAATCCCGTGAAATTCTATGAAATCTGATACTTCCTGCAATTCTGGAAAATTGCTTAAAATACCTTGAGAACTTTTAAAATCCCTTCAAATCATTGAAATCCTAGAAAATCTTGTAAAATCACTTGGAATCTTTTAAAATATCCTAAAACTTTATAGGCCCTATTAAATTGTTCCCTATCTTCTGAAATTCTATGAAATTATTTAAAACCTTATCAACATTTTTTAAAATCTTTTAAAATCATTCAAATCCTTAAAGTTTTTTAAATTGTTTGAAAATGCCTTGGAATCTTCAAAAGTACCCTAAAATTTTTCAAATCGCTTGAAATATTTTGAATTCCCTTGAAACTTTTGAAAGCTCTTTAAAATTACTTGAAAGTTTTAAAAATACGCTAAAATCTTTAAAATCCTATGGAATCCTTTCAAATTAATGAAATCTAATAAAAATTCCTTGGAATTTTTAAAAATGCCATAAAATCTTTAAAGTCGTCCGTAATACCTTCAAATTATTCAAATCTATTAAGAAATTACTTGGAATTTTAACAAAAATCCCAAAATATTACAAATCGTTTGAAATCTCTTCAAACTTTTTAAAGCTCTTGAAAATTCCTTGAAATTGTTAAAAATACTCTAAAATCGTTAAAATCCTATGAAATCACTCCAAATTATTAAAATCTATTAAAATTTGTTCTAAATCTGTTAAAGGCACCCTAAAAGATTTCAAGAAAATTAAAAAATAGGTTTAGACATGAATTCAATAGTGGTTCACCCATGGGTTCATTTATCGAATGAAAAGTGACTAAAATGTGATTTGAGAAAACAAATTGACTGAAAATGACTGTGTGGCAGCTCTGACATGCTTCTTAAAGAAATTCACTGATTTTTACCATTTTTTTTCCAAAACCCTGACTTTTATCTGAGTTCCAGGTTTTTCCTGACCTGCGGCCACTCCGTTTATGCTTGAAATATTATGTTTTACATTTCTTTTTGAGTAAACGGTATTCTAAATTGCAAGTGTATAAATGAAGTGCTTCTCCCCTGGTCCAAGTCTTCGAATTGATTTTCTGGACCTTCCATAGTTATATTTAAATTATTTTTACTTCATTACTTTTAAAAACTATTTAGGACTATCGAAAAATGTTTTAATCATCAAGGTATTTTAAATCATTGTATACAGAAATATTTATCCTTGTGACCTAAATTATCGTCAACTACATCCACCGCAGTTTATTTATGCCTACATTTTTTCCATTTAGCACTATCATATTAAATGCATAGGTTCCACAGGTCTTGTAGACATGTTTTTAACGGATATTATACAAAAATTCTTGTAAATAATCCATTAAAATTAAATGATTTCTAATTGTAAAATACCTCAAGTCGTATATGTTCACCTGAAGACGAAGTTCGGAGTAAAAAAACACCTGGACATTATTTGTTACAACTAACCTAATTCCATATTGAAAATCATTCTTAAAAGCATTGTCACAACAATATATTTTAATGAACCATTTTGACGAGAAAATGTTTGCTTATGTCGAATACCGAAGTTAATTTGAAATTACCCGTACGGGTTTTGCGTTGTTCAAATTTCCTTGAATTGAAATAATTAAAAAACGGCTAAAACTTTGTTTCCACTTTTCATTTTGTGTGCCTTGAAGTGTTTGAAAAAATCACTACAAAATTATACATACAGCTACACAGTTTTTCTGAAAAGGAAAGAAAAATCCGAGCTTATGGTTGAAGTTTCCGGATATTTTCTAGTAATTACATTGATACCAAATAATAATTTTCGGAGCAAAAAATATGAAAATCGAAGTGAAATACAAATTTTCATGTAATATTTCAAATGCAATTAATAAAGATGAGAGGAACAACCAGATATTTTTCAGGTTTTTTACATAATCTATTTTAAATAATTCAAAAATATTTTCAAAATATATAAAGAGAGAGTGGGAGTGAAAGCTAGAATGGTGTATATATTATATAGGCAGTGTCTACGTGTTCCGAAAAAATCCGGCTATTTTTACCAAAATTTCGGTACACGTAGCCACGGCCTTATATCACTCACAAGTGGGGATTCCGAAATTTCAGGTGCGGAAACCCCACATTTCTTCCAGAATCTAGACGTATTTCACACCGGTAATTGGTTTCGATCTCAGTAAACTACATTCGAAACCGCGGAACTCAATCACGATTTTTTAATTGTAAAAAGTGAGTATTCACGTTTTTCTTTCTTTTGTATAAAAAGGTACGTTAGAAACAAAAGACTACTAACTGAGTAAAGCTAATTAATTCAGCTTTTAAGTAGAATTACTTTAACACGTGTTGGAACTGTTTTAACTAATAAAATCTAACAAAAACTAATCGGAAAATAACGTGTCCACCCGGTAAATTAACTATGGAACGAGCCTACAATTTCAGCCATGATATGCACGCAAATAGTGAAGAACGATATCCCAGTAAGCGAACGCCGGTAAAACCGTTAAAACTCGATGTCAAGTTTCCCCTGGCCGTGAAACTATCCAAATCATTTTCAATATATTATATTCTATAAATAAATCAGTCGATACACAGTGGGCTTGGCCCGGCTGTGAACCACCGATCGTTTCGGAGCATTTTCTTACCGTAGTCTGCACTATTTCACGAAAAGTTTCAGCTGTCTCGTCGATGAAATTTTCGGCGAAACAGACGATAACCCTCTTCTACAACCACTGTCAGGCCCTTTCGAACGGCAATTGGCAAACAGTAAAGAAAACGAGCCTGTAGACTAAAATGCGGCCATTTTGCTGTAGACTCCACTGTTCAAAGGGAAGACTGCCTACGGTGTGTGTACCTGCCTAACTGGGTATCTATCGAACTACTATCGATAGTCGATTCAAGAAACAGCTACAACAAGATTTTAAAAAAGAATCCTGGTTTGAAAATAGATAATTAAAGTCCTGATAAAACAAGAAAAAAAATAGAAATCTGGTTTTTTATCTGCCTAGTTTGTTTTTACTTCTTAACAAAAAATATTTTGCGTTTTGTCTCTTTTTATGGAAACTCTCGAAGAGTTCATAATCGATTGTCTATCGAATGGAGGTGGAGGGCATAAGGGTCGCGCGGGAATTTTAATTTTGATTTATCTCCAGGGTAAACAATTAAGTAAGCAGAAAAGCAAAAATACAACAAAACTAATTCTGAGGCTCGTCAGTAGTTTTCGGTGTGCGAGTTGAAATAGCTATTTAAATTTCTTGATATATTTCGGTTTATTCTCGGTTTCCAAAATATTTTTCTGGTCATTATTTTAACGTTCCTCGATAAATATGGTATTTATCCCCTCGTCTTTCGTGTTTTTTAATTAATAGTGAAAAAATTAGGTTAAAATTGAAGTAAAGAAAAAGATAAGTTCACACTTTTTTCTGTCATTTATACTTACTTTTCCCTCGTATTTTCTGAATTTTGAAATGATTAAGTGATTTATTTTTTATAATGAATTTCGATACATTAAAATACGTGCTCAACGTGGAATATTTATTAGAAATCAAAATATCAAAACTTTCGGGCATGCGCATTTCTGCATTTAGCATCAATCATTAATTTTGTGCACACATCACCAAAAATATAAATATTTAAATAATTTTTTATTTGTTCAAAGTAGATAACCATAATTGATAAAATACTAGAAGTTATTAATTGGCCTATTTTATTTAACTCGCCTCGCCCCACCCTTCATTAGCGACAGTGCTGCCACCGCGTAAATGCCAAAATTGGCATTTGGCAAGCTTTGGCCAGAAATCTCTGCAGCAGTACTACGCATGCGTGAATAATAGTTATCCATTGGTGACAGAAGAGAAAAACGAGGTATTCTCTTCAATCTCTATTCTGCACCAATGACAGACTCTGATTGACGCATGCGCAGTAGTGCACCAGGCCATTAATAGGAGCACTGATTGACAAAGTCAAACACTGGCAAACTGGCGAAGTGAGTAAGTGCATATGAGTGCATAGCCGCGGTAGAGTCATGTCTCCCATTTTTTGATAAATATAACGGAAAATAGTGTTAAAAAAATAATGTGCAGTTCAAGCCGTCATGTTTATTGTATATAATATTCACCAGTTAGCCAATTATTACATATTCTTGTACTTAGTATAATGGGAAAATAAGCTCAGATTTTGAGCCTCCTGAGATGAAGGAGTCTGTCAAGAAAGCATGCGTGAAGTAGGTTATAAATGACATTGATATTTTTTTTAAACTTGCACATGTTTTGCGATTTCTTGCACACTGCGTGTCTTATTAAATTGTGCAAGTGGTTTCACAATTATAGCGGCAAATTAAGAAAAATTTTCTCGTGACGCGAAGTATTCGCGTAATGCTATGTTGTCACTTAGGTTGAGTTTTTGCAGTAGAGAGACTATAACGTTATTGTCGGGCTATAATTTATTTATTCTGTGTAAAGTCACATCGAAACAGGTATCATCAAGAGAATCAATTTGATAAGGTGAGCTTTAGTATAAAATTAATTATATCAATGTATCCAAGGACGCGCTAAGTTCTATTAAATTTAAAATAAGCGGACTTGGCAGTGCCTGTAGTTTTTGTTGCAGCGTCTGGAAAATTTTAAAAAGGAACGTTTGGTTTATACTGATTGGTAATTAGGAGGCAAATAATTTATCTGATACTTATTTAACATTTTCAGTATGGTTTTCGGATTGCATGTTAAAGTAAGTTTTTAGCTTCTACTTGTCATATTTTAAATTCAAATCGTTGAATTATTAATGTTGTGTTTAAATTCTGAAGACCCCTATAATTGAATGCTCCAAAATTGCATGCGAATTTTTAAGTTTTTAAAGTCAAAGCTTATGTAGCCGGGCAAGCATGGTTGGGCTGCCCCAGCTTGGATATGATTCATATTGGAGGGGTAAGTTGCTACTATTATATAACTAACTTACCCCTAGTGACAGCTTGAAAAAAATATTACAATAGTTGTGATCAAATTTTGAAAAATAAAAAAATCTAATTTTCTCCAAATTGGTTTAACGGACATCAATGATTCTAACATATGATGTACATAGTACTAAGGCAGTTTTGAAAAAAATGGAGAAGCAATTCCTTTTATTAGGAGGGGGTAACAAAATTATGTAGTGTAATTTTGTAACCATTTTTTTAAATCTCCGAATTCATTTCAAATCTGACAGGTTCTGAACTTGAAGTCGCAGAATCCGTCAGGGACAAAATATCATGTTTTTTTAGGGGAAATTAGGCGATAGCTTTTTTTTTAAACCTCTATAGCTTTTCACATAATTAAGATATTGATCAAAATCCGTTACGATTCTCAAAGCGTTTATCGTCTTATTTCGAAATCCGCCGAAAGATTGAAAAAAAAAGAATTAAAAACATAATGGGGCGTTTTTTTTTTCAGAAATTCTTAAAAATTTATTTCACAAAGAAACCCCACACTTGTACTTCTAGCAAATGTTTTGTTGAGTTTGTTCTTTCATAAGGAAAACATAGTGCGGGCTACATAACTTTTGTGACCAGGAGATATTTTTTTCATAAAATCGAATCTTCTAATTTTTCTCGCAAACAACAGTAACTACGAAAAAATTGTAAGATAAAAGTTAGCACGTATAAAAAAGTTTAATGAAATATACCTCTCGCTCTTTTGTAATTATTGCATTATTTACGATAAAAATAAAAAAATTGGTTTTTAAGGCAAAAAAATTTCCACGCCTCAAAAATGGTTTAGCCCACATAAAACTGATAGGACGCCTTTCTTCTATTAGCAAAAACTTTTAAAAAATATTGGAAAGAATAAAAAAAGTGGGGTCTTCTAGAAAATATTTTTTTTGTGTTTTGAAAATTCAAAGAAATAAAAAAGATTTTCTGGAAAACTCCACACGGAGGAAATCCTTGACTAATAGTTACTTTATGATCATTTATGATACACGACTCAGTCGTGTGGCTGTAAAAAGTTTGTAATAAACGACTGAATGTTGTATTGGCACGACTCATTCGTTTTTCGAGAGTAACCATTCGTTTCGTCCACACTAACTCCACACAGTGGTGAGTAGTGTCATCCACCCCACTGTGTACTTTCGCTACACGACGGAGTCGTTGGGGCTGCACGAATGAGTTGTCTCGGCCACCGAATAGTTCTTTTAGTCATAACGAAAGTTACCGAACGCGTTGAGATGCATCCATAAATCTTTTCATTTCGAATAAAATAAAATTTAATAAATTCCCCATGCGTGAAGTTGTTCGATATTTAAGATGAAAATGTCCATTGTGTGAACGCCTGTGTAACCAGGGTAACTGCTAGCTTTGTTTTCTAGCTTTTCGCAAGTGTAATTTTCTCGTAGAAAAAAATCATGTTTCAAGGGATCGTCCATAAATTACGTAAGACGTTTTTCTTTTATTTAAATAAAGACGAGAATAAAATTGATGTGAAGTTGAAAAGGACACAACGATATAAACAAAAGAAATCGTCTTACGTAATTTATGGACGATCTCCAAGGACCGGTTCACGGAGAAAACTATTTGTTTCAATAAAGGAAAATTGCCGGAATGAATTTCATTTGAATTATACAAATTTTTATCTGAATTTAAAAAATGTGGTTCAAATTAAATAAAATTGTATTTGAATCAAACAAAATTTGTTTAAATGAGAGAAAAACTATGTTTAAAATAAGCACAGTTTTTGTCAGGCAGCATAGGAAAATTATAAATATATTTAAATTTAACACTTTTCGGCACCATTCGGCAACCTTCGCTATGCCCAGCAAAGCTATTCAGTGGCCCAGACGACTCATTCGTGCAGCCCAAACGACTCAGTCGTGTAGCGAAAGTACAGAGTAGTATGGATGGCACTACTCACGACTGTGTACTCACGACTGTGTGAGGTTAGTGTGGACGAAACGAATGGCTACTCTCGTGAAACGAATGAGTCGTGCCGATACAACATTCAGTCGTCTATTAAATTTTTTTTTCAGCCACACGACTGAGTCGTTTATCATAAAGTAACTATTAGTCAAGGTCATTTTCTCCGTGCACCTTTTTTATTATTTCTTTTTTTTACACTTTCTGCTTATATACGGAAGATATCCTATCAGCTTGCAAGATATTGCAGAAAAAGCAAAATGTATGTTTCATAGAACTTTTTTTAGACCTGCCAACTTTTATCTTACATTTTTTCGTTTCTCTCATTGTTTGCGAGAAAATTCGATTTTTTTACAAAAGAATTCTCCTGTCCATAGAAGTGGGGTTTTTGCATTGTTTTGAATCCGGAACAAAAACTCAACCGTTCTGCGTTCGTTCCTAGTCGGATCAAGACCGGAATCAGAATCTCGTTCCGGGACGAATGTTATGGTCAGAATTCTAAAATAAAAAGGCGACCTACATTTTAGAAAAATTCAGTAAATACCCGGAATTTCATGAGAGTCGGTATTAAAGGATTTCTCGAGTTACGGAATATGAATTTGGAATTGAAATTCAAAGATTCAAAAGAGCTATACAAATTTTGAAAATATTCATTACATTTGCGGATTTTTATTATAGTCGGTAATAAAGGAATTTCCGCGTTAAAGAAATTGAATTTGCGGTCAAAATTCAAAAAAGTCCCCAAAGTTTTGGAAATTCTATTTAATTGGTAAATTTCCACAAATATCAGTACGAGAATGTTTTTTGAGTCACAGGAGACAAGTTTGGAGCTGAAATTCGAAAAGCTGATATCAATTTTAAAAATTTGGTATATTTTTATGAAAATCAGTACGAGGGGCTTTTTCAAGTTTCAGAATACAAATTTGTGGTAAAAATTCGTATTTTGAGACTCGAAAAACTCCCTTGTTACGGAATTCATGGAAATCAACCAATTTAATACAATTTCCAACATTTTTAATCAAGTTCTGGAATTTTTACCCCAAATTTGTGGGTTGTGACTCAGAAGCCCTTCTCTTACTGGCTTCCACCGAAATCCACTAACGGTCTTACATATAGAGTGGTTCAGAAACAGAGCGGATTTGCTTCGGTTTTGTTTCCCGTATCGGAACGTTTGGATCTCGGAACGTTCCGGAGTCAGATCCGATCCGGTTCCGGAACGTTGCGGCCTGGATCCAATTTGCAACCGGAACAACGATGTACAGGGGTTCACAATACCTGTTTTTTTTTTAAATCGACTTTTAATATTTTCTGAAAAACCGCCGCCATTTTATTAATTTTGAACCTTTTTTTAATTTTACGGTGAATTTCGAATCGATCAAATTCTTATTGTCTAATTTCCTCTAAAAAAAGAACATATTTCGTCCCCGAAAGATTCTGCGACTTCACGTGTAGAACCCCTGCCTGCATTTTTTAACTGATGACTCAATAAAGCAGTTGTGTAGTCCTAAAAAAAAGTCACCTGGCGGTTTTTTCATAGAAACTTGACTTACTATGGAAACTTAAAGGATAAGTGTGTGACTTGTTCTCTAATTTGGGAAATTAAATCCTTGAAAATTACCTGCAACTTATCAAAAATATCTTGAAATTTATCGAAAATTTCTGTAAAGGTACAATAATAATTATAACAATTACCGCAAAGTTCCTGAAAATTCATGGAAATTATTGTGAATTTATTATTATTCATATGAAGTAAAAAATATTTACAAAAATTGGAGTAGATATGTGACGCTGGGGTATAAAGCTTCTTTTTTGACGATGTTGATCATGCTGTACGAAGCGCCTCGACTTTTTACTGCGGTAACTGCACCTTTATTGCCCAGCTCAGACGTTTCTAATCAGCACATTATGGCCATTCGGGCATGCGCACTGTGATCTGCTATCTCCTTTTCCCCCGCGAGAATTGTGCGAGTGAGCGCCGTCTTTAAGGGCATGTGACACAGCGAAATACCTATATTGCCGACCTCACTT